>JBBPBX010027367.1:0-10569 GCA_038048925.1 Garcialebias charrua | reverse complement strand
TAAGTAAGTAAAGTTTATTTATAGAGCGTTTATCACAGACATGAAATCACAAAGCGTTGTACTATATAAAAAATCAACGCTAAAATATACAAAGAACAAAACAAGCATAAGAATTTCAAGAAGCACAATAAAATCGTGACATAAAAGTCTGGCTAAGTCAACTGGCTTTGGCAGCCATCTTGATTTGAGTTGACTTCACTGTGATTTCAGTTGCAGATATTCCCTGGGATTGTTTTCTGATACTTCAATTATAATCAATCCTGTGTTCGATTACACATTTTGCTAACAAACAGACAGAAGTGACTCCAATAGTTAATGGCAATGTTTTCAAAACAGATCAAACACTTACAGTACATGTTGGGGGTGAGTCTCAGCAACCACCACACCAAATAAGAGCTCATTGGTCAAACTGACCAATTCTGTGCTTTCTCAGTTCCATTCATTCATTCAACCTTTATTTAGTCAGGTAAATCTCATTGAGCCTCGTGGACTCATTTACAAACGCGACCTGCTACAAACTAAAGAATGATGAACAGCAATGGTAGAATTTATTTATAGAGTTTGTTAAGTTGCGACGCCCATCTTGAATGGGATTTCCTTCAAAAGTTTTTCGGTTTTAGACATTCACCCATTGATTACTTTCAGAGAGTTTCATTCAAATTTGTCCACTGGTCCATCTGATATTTTGCTAACGGTACAGACAAATAAACACACACAGACATGTGCTAAAACATTATCACTTCATCTTTGCCTTTGGCAGCGAGTGATAAAAAACCATTAGAAGCCTAATATCAACCGCAAGTAAAAAATAAATAAATGAACATCAGGGTGATAAATTAAACAGAATAACTGCAGGATTTGTGCCCATGAGTAATGCAAACATCCAGCCACCTTGTTAAATCTCACCTCCTGTTCTGTTTGTCATCAATTCCAAATAAAGGGGGCTCATTGGGGAGTGCCACTTTCTTTCTTTCTTCCTTCCTTCTGGCCGCTTCTTGTAGTCTACCCACTGTACAGCTCAAACCCATTACTCTGGAAGCAAACTGGCAATGTAATAATATAAGCGTCACAGCAGAAATGTAATCCTTTAGGAGCAAAGTGACTGAAAAGCAGGAACGCACAAAGAGAAAGTGCACAAGTGTGGGATGCGCACGGGGTCATGTAAGGACGTTGGATTGTAAATTGTGTGCGCGGGCTGAAACACTGTATGCTCTATATTTATTTTGTTTTTTAAATATTTCTTTTAAGTGGTGTTCTATGAAAAAGTTATGATCAATAAATATCTTACCTGTTGTAGATAGCTCTTTAAAACAGTGTTTTTCAACCAGTGTGCCGCGGAACAGCAGTGTGCCGCGAGAGATTGTCTGGTGTGCCGTGAAAAATTAGTAAATTATGAAATTTTTATTAACTGGTGTAATTTCCTTACCGCGCGATAGGTGGCAGTATAGAGCATAGCGTCGCACATTAAAACAAGAGAAGTAGCGGTGCATGAACGTGACGTGAGCAGTGAGCAAAACAAACCAACAGCGAGGATCTTCTCAAACAAACAGCGATGGAAAACTTTTTCAAAAGAAAAAATACTAAATCCGGTCTGGTCCCTGGACAAAATACGGACCCAGATGAAGGCCCAAGTGGAAATCAGAAGAAGGCAGAAACCGTGAACGTGAGACTGTACAGTAAGGCTTACATCTCTTTTGGATTTACTTTTAGCTATTTTGACATTGCTCCCATTTTCCACAACATATCTGTGCAAAGTGAGCTTCTCCAGCCTAACTGCCATGAAAACTAAAAGCAGAGAGAGACTGAAAGCTGTTGAGGAAGAGCTTTGTGTGTGTCTTTCTTCAATTCGTGCCAGAATATCAGCTTTGTGTTCATCCAAACAGGCACAGGTTTCACACTAAGTGAGTAAAATGTAGAGAGAATGGTAGCACTGTTCAGGTGTATTTGAAGGCATGTTAAGTGCATTTTCATCCTCTTTAATTTTAAGACCACATTGGTGTAGCACTGTTCAGGTGTATTTGAAGGCATGTTAAGTGTAATTTCATCCTCTTTAATTTTAAGACCACATTGGTGTAGCACTGTTCAGGTGTATTTGAAGGCATGTTAAGTGTAATTTCATCCTCTTTAATTTTAAGACCACATTGGTGTAGCACTGTTCAGGTGTATTTGAAGGCATGTTAAGTGCAGTTTCATCCTCTTTAATTTTAAGACCACATTGGTGTGGCACTGTTCAGGTGTATTTGAAGGCATGTTAAGTGTAATTTCATCCTCTTTAATTTTGTGGCACATTGGTGTGGCACTGTTCAGGTATATTTGAAGGCATGTTAAGTGCAGTTTCATCCTCTTTAATTTTAAGACCACATTGGTGTGGCACTGTTCAGGTGTATTTGAAGGCATGTTAAGTGCAGTTTCATCCTCTTTAATTTTAAGACCACATTGGTGTGGCACTGTTCAGGTGTATTTGAAGGCATGTTAAGTGCAGTTTCATCCTCTTTAATTTTAAGACCACATTGGTGTGGCACTGTTCAGGTGTATTTGAAGGCATGTTAAGTGCAGTTTCATCCTCTTTAATTTTAAGACCACATTGGTGTGGCACTGTTCAGGTGTATTTGAAGGCATGTTAAGTGCAGTTTCATCCTCTTTAATTTTAAGACCACATTGGTGTGGCACTGTTCAGGTGTATTTGAAGGCATGTTAAGTGCAGTTTCATCCTCTTTAATTTTAAGACCACATTGGTGTGGCACTGTTCAGGTGTATTTGAAGGCATGTTAAGTGCAGTTTCATCCTCTTTAATTTTAAGACCACATTGGTGTGGCACTGTTCAGGTGTATTTGAAGGCATGTTAAGTGCAGTTTCATCCTCTTTAATTTTAAGACCACATTGGTGTGGCACTGTTCAGGTATATTTGAAGGCATGTTAAGTGCAATTTCATGTTAAGTGCACTTTGAAATAAGAAATATAAAACATGATAAAAATACATTTTTGTGTTCATTTCATTCCTATTCAAGACACTTTGATAAGAATGACTATATATTTAATGTAAATGGTAAATGGAGCTTATTTATATAGCGCTTTCCAGCCCCCTGTGAGGAGCCCCAAAGCGCTTTACAATACCAGCCATCCACCCATTCATTCAGACATTCATACACCGGTAGTGGTAATGTAGGCGGATACAGTGTATCTATGTTTACAATTTTGGTTGGTGGTGTACCTCGGGATTTTTTCAATGAAAACACTGTGCCTTGGCTCAAAAAAGGTTGAAAAACACTGCTTTAAAAGACCTGAGTTTGGAGGAATAAAGTATAATTTTGACCCGATAGACAAGTTAATGACTAAAGAACGTCCCATATGTTTTTATAGACACAGGAACAAAAATGTTTAGGTTTATTTCCAAACTACAGGTAACCCCCGACCTACGAACGAGTTTGGGACCTAAGAACCGTTCGCAGCTCGATCCTGTCGTAGGTAGGGGGTGAAAATTGCGTCCCGTTCGTAGGTCGTTATTCCGTTCGTAGGTCGCGGAAATACCGCTAACGGTGCGCCGCGCACACATTTAACAGCATGAGACTGACATACTGGGCCATAAACATGCACAGAACTTTATTTACAAACACTTATCTAAACCATTACACCACACATGCATCCATAAACACACACAGTAACTGTACATCAGTAACTTCACATCAGAACTGCAGGAAATCAGCTGGAAATCACATCAGCAAAATGATGTCAACAATCACACATGAACACTTCTCAAAGTGCAGCTTTTAACATCAGAACAGCAGCAAATCAGGGACTCACATCAGCAAAATGATGTCAACAATCACACATGAATCCATAAATCCATCAGCAGCATCACATCTATCAGAAACATGTTGCAACCATCATGTTTTTGAAACCAGTGCGTTGATGAGTGTCCATGTGCATGAGAAAGAAGTCCATGAACTCAGAAAAAGCTAGAAGCAGCAGAAAAATGAAACAAAATTGCCTTACTTTGACTGAAGTGTAGGTAGACAGATGTTTTTCTCATGATCAAACCTGCATCTGATGGAACTGCTTAGCCATTGCTCAACAATGAATGTTGGGAGCATTTACTTTTCCACTGTCATGCGCAGTGTCACGCCCATGCCCAACTAACAACAGCCAAGGGGCAATCCCCTCCCCCACCTCGCCGATTGCCGTGTGTGACGCAGTTACGCCGTAGCTCGATTATATACTTGTAATGGGGCTCGTTCGTAGGTCACGTATTTTCTGCCGTACGTCGATGGCATTCTTCTACTTTGGCTCGTTCGTAGGTCCCGTGGTTCGCAGGTCGGTGGAGTCGTAGGTCGGGGGTTCCCTGTAATTGTGTTAAGGGATGTTTTTTCCTGAATACATACTTAAACTTGACTTGACTTGTCAGAAAGACTGAGGGAACAATAAAGGCCGAGATACACTGAAGCAGACTCCGTATACGCGCGTATACGCGCATATTTTGTGCGTATGTTTTTGCTGCTATACTTCAAGAAACTATCAGCTTTCAAACGCTCTCGTTCTCCTTGTTGTAATATGAGCAGCAGCACACGGAAGGGACTCAACTGAGCTCGCTGATTGGTCACTTGCTGACACGCCTACTGAATTGATTGACAGCGCTCAGTCAGCTGAAAGTGAAACCTTTAACATGAGCAGCTCGCTGGACTTCTGCGGTGTTCTGATGCGGTGTTTCTACTATATATGTTATAAAAAGTTCTCTCAGAAATAAAAATAATAACAGGGAGCGCTTTTCCTGCAGCACACAGCCCACCAGGGAATATTAAAACATCGCGCACCCAGGTAGGACCTGAATTCATTCATTTCAATCATCGAGTGAACGGAGGAAGAAGCGGTTACTTGACTTTAGGCAAAAAAACAAAAGAAAAGGCCCGATCAGCGATAAAGAAGGGGAATTTATTTCATTTGTGTAACATACAAAACAGTCCGGCGCCGGGAAGTTTATGGTCAGACACCGCGTATCGCGCACGCGGATCGCGTATGCGTAGTAAAAAAATACTTTTGCGCGTACATGCCCTGAGGGGCTACGCGGGGCTACGCTTTTGCCACAGCGTACGTACGCTGCGTATAGGCGTACCGTGAGGACGCTCGAGTGTATCTCGGCCTTAAGTTTCCGGACTTCAGGACCATTTTAGGCGTGACACATTCTGAGTTGATTGTGGCACGGCTGATGTTAGTGTGCATTCATGAGTAAATCAGTAATAAATACCGGTAAGTATGTTAGAGATTATCTTTTAGCTTGTTCTGTGCATGGCATTTCTTACAGTGAGTCAAATGGTGCTTTACCTCTGTCTCAAACCTACTGGGCTCCTCATGACTCGACACCAGTTAAGGGCCTCCCCACTATCAGGTCCACACTCAGCTCAGTTTATGGGACCACCTTGTTCGAGGTTCCAAGAGAGTTGTTCCAAGGGGCCGATATTGATGTAAGCAGAGAGCAGCCATTGATTGACTAGCGGAGCTAAGTTGTTGGATGAGCAGCACAGCAAAACTGAAAACTACATCCCAGCTTCCACTTTTTATTCAACCTTTATTTATACAGGTTAATCCCATTGAGCCATGGGCACTCATTTACAAGAGAGACCTGTTTTGTTTTTGTTTTTTTCCAACAAAGAGTGATGACAACAGTGGAACAACAAAAGACAATCATAAAGAATGCATACAATTTTAGAATATCAAGTGAAAATAAAATGATAATTAAAAGAAGATGCAACAAAACAAAACAAAAAAGCAGCTAGGTTGTAAGGGGATATAGAAAACTAAAAACAGGAACATACCTGCATTGGTATTTACTTAACAGATGTTTAAAGCCACTTAGGGAGGTCAAGGATGAGAGCTTCAGATCTCTTTGCGAGATATTCCAGGAAACAGGAGTGGAGTAGGGGAAGGCCCCTTTTGTCTAGTTCAGTTCTCATTGAGGGAACACTGCAGGTAATCATGTCCTGAGAGTGCACGCTGTAGCTGCACTTACGCAGAGACATGTAGGAGGAGATGTATGAAGACAACAGACCAAGAAGTGATTTAAAGATGAAAATGTACCAGTGGAAGAGTCTGCGTGAAGTTAATGATGTCCAGTTAACCAGTGAATACAGGGTGCAGTGGTGGGTAGGGTAGTTACAGCCAGTTATGAATCTTAGTGCACCATAATAGACAGCGTCCAACATCTGCAGAGTGCTTCTAGGAGCGTTCATGTAAATAATGTCACTGTAGTCAATGGAGGGAAAGAAAGTCGTAGTCACACTTCCTCAACGTGTTGATGGACAGCAGCACAAGAAGTTAACATATTTACTGAGAGATATGGGAAGCAATCTTCAGACTTTGAAACAGTGCTGAGATAAGCTAACACATTTCTGGTGTGGGGGTTAGCAATTTGTGATTGTGTGATATTTTTGTAAAAGTCAATCAATAATACCCCCAAATTGGACATTCTTCTCAGAAACCACAGACACGGCGTCCTCCGTACTAAAGAGGACAGGGAACATCTGACTTGTTATCAGCGCACAGTTCAAAAACTTGCCTCTCTGATGATATGGGGGTGTATTAATGCCCCCTAACATGTGCAGCTTACACATTTGAAAAGGCACCATCAATGCACAAACGTATATACAGGTGTCAGAACATCATAAGCATCAATCTAGCAGAAAAAATAAAACTCCGGCTAAGAAGATTCGAGTCCGAACAACATGAATCTCACATCAGGCAAGAATCAGATGAATCCTCAACTGGTCTCAGTTCTGAAATGTTTATAAGGTGTTTGTTTGCTTTTTACGAGAGGCTGTGTTATAAAAGGTAAACATGGCACTGAACAAAACCAGTTCAGAATTGTATTGTACACGCTTTGGTCTGTTGACTGCTCAGGCTGAGCTTGACTGTTGGACAGGAGCAATAAGTGTGGCTGAGGTGAGTGTAGTGCCGTCAATACTTAACGATTTAACCTGACTGCTCCGATACTTGGCTCATTATACGGATCAGGTTATCAGCCACGCTCGACTGGTTCACATCAGCTAGTTTCCTACTTGAAACAGTTTAATAAACCTTCTGATACTTAATTATGATTGGCACAAGCCAAATAAATATTTCTCCCAGGAAATTATGTTGAACTTCGTGTTCTTTCACACATTGCAGAATGAATCCAATCAGTTCCTCACAGTGGGCAAAGCAGAATTTTAATTAAGAGGGGGGAAACGGCGTTTGTGTCAGAATGGTAACAACGGGGGAAGAGAGAGATCTGTATACATTTGCGTCTACTTCCAAGTAAGTGAGTGTTTGTGTCTGTGAGCATAAGAAGGAAAGATTTGTTCATTTCTTATTGATTCCTGACATAACTCATCAGTCTCATGATGCCCTTTTAGTGTTTGGGAAATCAATACACCAATAGCTTACTTTAAACAACACTTTTATTTATCTCTGACAGCCTAGAACGGTTCATCTGTATCAAGACACTTATTCACACGTTTTATTCACACGTTTTAACATAATGGCTACAGTTTGTGCTTTTTGTTCACGGTTTGTTTGTCAAGCCTTATCTTCAATGTAAATAGAAAGTCACAGCATTCAAGACACAAAAACTTTAATGTAAACCGAGTTATTTCATCTGCTGTTTACCAGCGTTTCGTCATTTGTTGTGCCAGCAGATCAGGCCCTCTGGAGACCTGAGTCTTCCAGCACCATCAGCATTGTGCTTATGTCTTATGAGTTGCTTGATATTACAATTTTAATGAAGTTTAAGTTTTAATGGACAAAAACAATCTGCAATATTTAAAAAAAAACCATTGTGTATTACTGGGGGGATTTATTATTATTATTTTGTAATCAGCTATATCAAAGAGATATTAAACTAAAACTTGTGGTTGTAGATGAAAGTTGTTTACAGGCAACACATCCTCCAGACACCAACAGATCTCATGAGATGTTGCGTTAGATTGTGAATAATGTTATTCTCAAGGTTTGACCAAAATGGCTAATATAAATGTCTGGCATGATAGGCAGCAGATATTTTCACGTTTTCGAGGAATACTGGGTTTGTAATTTGTTGATGACTCAAGGTTGAAACAAACAATGTAACAGAATCCTTAAATTTGTCACATGTTACCTCAAAACCCATCAATTTTGTTCTGCTGCAACAAACACAGACAATTTAACGATGAGAGAATTAACCATGACGGTATAATAAGAAGGCAACGCCACGATTCATGGGGCTCAGATTGAGGCTGAGTGGTTCTGGGCAGCATGAGACATCATTTTCACACGTGGACTGGTCACCAGAGTCACAACCTGAACTAAAGTGAGAATCTTGGACGTGCTGAAGGGGACAGGACTCTCCCATCATCAAAACTAAATATTGGCAAAGAAATGCATGCATCACATGCATGGATTTTTAATCCTATAAATAAATAAAAACCTTATTAAAAATTAATTAAAATATGTGTCACTGGTTTTTCATGCAAATGGCAGAAGGACATTGTCAGAGTGGTCAGTTTTACATACTCGGAAACCGTTTGTTTTCTTTCTGAACATCAAGGATGCTCCTGGGCTGCCTCTACCCCCAAATATCCATCTGTCTGTCTGTCTGTCTGTCTGTCTGTCTGTCTGTCTGTCTGTCTGTCTGTCTGTCTGTCTGTCTGTCTGTCTGTCTGTCTGTCTGTCTGTCTGTCTGTCTGTCTGTCTGTCTGTCTGTCTGTCTGTCTGTCTGTCTGTCTGTCTGTCTGTCTGTCTGTCTGTCTGTCTGTCTGTCTGTCTGTCTGTCTGTCTGTCTGTCTGTCTGTCTAACCAGACTGCAGTAATAGTTATTGTCCACCACAATAAATGTACAAGCAGTTTTGTTTTTGCCTGTGTCAGTGTGCCTGTGTTTGTTACCATCATATGTTAGGAATCAAAAAACAAATTTATATGAAACTCGCAGAAATCATTCACTAGATAAACATATGCAAAAAAATTGACTTTTGGAGTGAACCCCATTGAAGATGGCTTCCTCAGCCATATGATCTTAAAAACATAAACTAGCTAAAACTCAATTAGTTTTCCAGATATGAAGCTCTAAGTTGGTGTTAGAAGCAGAAATTGATTGCACAAATAATATCAAAGGATGAACCGATTGCACAAGTTTTAGATAGATAGACGGACGGACGGACGGGCGGACGGACGGACGGACAGATGATAGATAGATAGATAGATAGATAGATAGATAGATAGATAGATAGATAGATAGATAGATAGATAGATAGATAGATAGATAGATAGATAGATAGATAGATAGATAGATAGATAGATAGATAGATAGATAGATAGATAGATAGATAGATAGATAGATAGATAGATAGATAGATAGATAGATAGATAGATAGATAGATAGATAGATAGATAGATAGATAGATAGATAGATAGATAGATAGATAGATAGATAGATAGATAGATAGATAGATAGATAGATAGATAGATAGATAGATAGATAGATAGATAGATAGATAGATAGATAGATAGATAGATAGATAGATAGATAGATAGATAGATAGATAGATAGATAGATAGATAGATAGATAGATAGATAGATAGATAGATAGATAGATAGATAGATAGATAGATAGATAGATAGATAGATAGATAGATGAAGATAGATATAGATAGATAGATAGATAGATAGATAGATAGATAGATAGATAGATAGATAGATAGATAGATAGATAGATAGATAGATAGATAGATAGATAGATAGATAGATAGATAGATAGATAGATAGATAGATAGATAGATAGATAGATAGATAGATAGATAGATAGATAGATAGATAGATAGATAGATAGATAGATAGATAGATAGATAGATAGATAGATAGATAGATAGATAGATAGATAGATAGATAGATAGATAGATAGATAGATAGATAGATAGATAGATAGATAGATAGATAGATAGATAGATAGATAGATAGATAGATAGATAGATAGATAGATAGATAGATAGATAGATAGATAGATAGATAGATAGATAGATAGATAGATAGATAGATAGATAGATAGATAGATAGATAGATAGATAGATAGATAGATAGATAGATAGATAGATTTATTACAGACTCAGAGGCCAATTTACATAAGAGATAACAAATATGATAAAATAAAAAAGTACAGAAAGTATCTAACCATTCAGGAGGCAATCATACCAATGTCTCTAAAGCACAGATGAGTATTTCACTGCACTATATTTAATATTAGTCAACAGTAGAATAATTATATTATTAGACTCATTTAAATTACAAATAAACTTATACATAAACTTTCTTAAAACAGCCATCAAAGTGCTGACGCGAGCAGACACAAACAGTTCACTGGCACTGGTCCATCTGGGTTTATAGTTACTGCGTCATTATAAGCCACCTTCAATCTATGAACGTAGACTGGCTTCTTTAAAATTGCACCACAAATGTGCCATATACAGTGATGTATAATATGAATTGATTCTATTAAGACAGTTATCATTTGTTGTACGTCTACAACTGATTAACCTTTGGAGTCAACCCAATTCAAAATGGCTGCCACCTTA
>JBBPBX010027366.1:12041-27850 GCA_038048925.1 Garcialebias charrua | reverse complement strand
TGTTTACACAAACAAACCAGA
Source organism: Garcialebias charrua (assembly GCA_038048925.1). Classification (NCBI taxonomy): domain Eukaryota; kingdom Metazoa; phylum Chordata; class Actinopteri; order Cyprinodontiformes; family Rivulidae; genus Garcialebias; species Garcialebias charrua. Next base: position 27,829 of record JBBPBX010027366.1, on the reverse strand, counting down.
TGTAAACATTTACAAATTGTTCATTTTTAGGCCTTTTATGTCCAATTTTAGCTTGCACTTTTGTTAAACCACCCTAGAATAACTTGCAATGAGCTCCGGGCAGATGTCAATATAAAATCGGAGTTCACTTTTGATCTACCGTAGAATATTTTGTCTCCCTAATTTTGTGATGTAACGTTCTAATCCATAGCAGGAAAATATCACATTCACAGCTGAACACTGATTTACAGTTTATTTCTGAGTTTATCTTGTAGTTTGTAACTAAGAAAATATTCTAATTTTAATATTTTATGTAATTTTTTTAAATTAATTTTAGTCGAGATCAAGCTGTGAAAGATGCAACTCAAATTAAGTCCACCAAAATTCATCCAGCTGAGCTGTACTCCCTTTTATTTGGACTTGCTCTTAAAACGCAAGATATGTCTTTAATAGGTCTTTTAATCCATTACATAATAAAACTAGTTTTAAAAAAGTCAGACGCAAACCGAAAATGCCGTTTTGTATCTTCTTGTTGGACTTGCTCTGGTTTTTATTTTTCTATGGAACTGATTATTCCAACAAAAACACAGCTTAGAAACATTTCCAAGTTGGCCTACATTTAAATACAGTAGTGCAGGAAATGAAGAAAAAACTTGAACACGCTTTAACTTTGTTCTTTTCTACTGAAGGTCATTCATGTTGTGGAGCAGTGCCTGGCTGATGAACAGGAACACATTTTACTGAAACTCTTCAACGACCAGCCGATCTCTGATGGAGTGGTTCAGTATCTCAGGCTGCTCACATCAGCACACCTCCAGAACCATGCAGACTTCTTCTGTAACTTTGTTGAAGCGCCCGATCTTAAAGTCTACTGCCGGCAGGTTAGAAACAAAATGCTGCTGCCGTTTATCGTTAAGCCTAAATATCTTTGTTTAAAATAAGTACCGGTAATAAGACACTGATCTTTTATTCCTTCAGGATGTGGAAGTGATGACGATGGAGTGCGATCACGTGGACATCTTGGCCTTGTCTCAGGCCCTGGACATTGGCATTCACATCGTTTCTATGGAGAGTGATGAACAGCTGGCTCACCACATCATTCCAGAGGGGGGCGACCCCTCCCTGCACCTCCTCTACCAAATGTCGCATTATAACATTCTCTACCAGCGGACTCAGCTCTGACCAGAGGTCCACCAGGAAGTGGCTCAGCTTAGTATTTAGTACTGACACTTATTGCATGATTAAATACCAGTTAGGTCTCAAAAAACTTGTCAAGATTTGTTTTAATATATAAAATTTCAGTTTGGTGTAATTAAACATAAAATTACAGCTTCACAAATTGGCATTCAGTATTTAGATGAATTTAAATAATTTGACATATTTAAATTCAACCACCTTTCAAAGACAACTCACTCAGCTTCATTAACATGTCATTTCTGCTGCTCTACTTCTGCTTTAGTTTTTTCCTCCAACTTTTTTGGAAGGTTTTTCTTTAGCTTCTCTTTCTCCTTTTGTATTGAAACACTGGTCAGGGCACTTTCCATTCCAGCAAAAGACATTTTGGACTTGGGGAGCAACCCCATTTTAGTGGGGTACTTTGTTTTCATGGCATTTGTGAATAAAGGCTGTGAGGTCAAGCGCTTCAGATGCTTCTTCATCGTCTTCACCATCTTCTGCTGCTGGCTGTCTGCATGGTCGTCTTTAGAGCCGCCTGTGGATATAGGTGGCTTTTCAGTCGCCTGCTTTTAAGCATGTTTTAATTACCGGTACTCATTTATGTTGGTCTTACCAAATAAAATATCATCATCCAGGTCCACCTCCATGGCTGCTGCTGCTTTTCTGAACCACGAGTCGTGTCGCTTCTCCCTGCCGTTGTAAAACTCGATCTTTTCTATCTGCCTGGCAAGGTTTACTCGCTCCTGTGGAGTGAAACATTTTACAGAAAACTACTCAAATCTAAAATTTTAAATGCAGACAATATGAAAATTTGACTTTGGCTTTAAACGCCTTTATGATTCTACGTTTCTAGCCATAAATTGGAGAACTAAAGCACTGTACTAGCCTGTAACCAATTTTATTCATGGTTTAAAAAAGTATTTTAACACATGAGATTCACTCTTTTTAGGAAGCTGCAGTTTTTTGCTACAATCTTCTCAACTTGTATTTTCCTTTCTTGCCCTCGGTTGCTTACAGAGAAGCTGATGGCTCTCACCTTGATCGCCTCCATGCATTTGGTCTCTACAGGGAACTGGGGAAATTCCTCGTCCTTTCCGAGAGTTTTGTGAATCTTTCTGAAGTTCATGATATCATCGGGGCCTACGAGCAGCAAACTCAGACCCTCTTTAGTGGCTCGAGCTGTTCTGCCACTTCGATGAACATACGTCTCTGATGTTCTGGGGACCTGTTGGGCACAAGTTACAACACTTAAATATACTCACATAAAGTATCAAGTTCTGTAAGCCTATCTTTACATCAAAACTATTCCATTTCACCACTACAGTCAGATTATTTAAAGGGTCACCTGGTAGTGAATAACATGTTGAACGTTGGGGATGTCCAGGCCTCTTGCTGCCACATCAGTGGTCAATAGAACACAACTGGAAGTGAAGAGTACATGATGAAACATTTCAAATTTACTTTTTAAACCTGAAATCATTTAGTCTTATTCACTGAAGTGTTGGCATCAAACTTCTAATCAGATGTTACCCCCTTGATAAGCCCTGCCCAGTTATAATTGTTAACCCATAAGCTCACAGCTCCTGCTGGTTACTAAAATCACCGTACTTGCCGCCATACAAGTCATATCAGTCCAAATATAATAATAATAATAAACTTTATTTGTATAGCACATGTCTAATAAAGTGGGAAAAAAAACAAATATGTTGCTTTGCCCCATCAGTCGCATCTATTATGCATCACCGCTGACGCGTCGCGTTTCTTACGTGTCACCACTGACACCTGGAAATGTGGGCCGGTGTTCTGCCAAAAATCGATGGGCTGCCAAATGGCAAAACCATGCACGGGAGGACTTTAACAAGAATTTAACAACATTAACACTTAAAAACATTTATTTGTTTGCTCGAAATTATAACAAAGGTGTGTTTCAGTTGAACTTTTCCTTAATAAATGCACTTTGACAGTCATATCAGTTGCATTTAAAAAGCAGAAGTGCGCAGAGGGAGGACTAGCTGTGCATTTCTTTGAAATTTAACAAGATAACCACCTAAAAACAATTATTAGTTTGGTCAACATTATAGTAAAGGTGTGCCTCAGTTGAACTTTTCCTTAATAAATGCACTTTATTGTCAAATCAGCTGCACTTCGCCTGGGCGGCGCGACAAAATGCAGCTGATTTGACGTTTGCGCCAGAAGTTCTGGAGCGTAACGAAGGTGGGCTTGGTAAGGCAAGCCAAGTGTCTCATTAATAGATACTTTTACCTATTTATGAGACACTTGGCTTGCCAAACTAGTCGAGGGCCATCTAGCGGCTGAAAATGGTAATGTTCAATATTTTCCATATCAGAATGAAATCTTCAGATTTCAGCCAAAAATTGGGTTATAATTAAGGGGGGGGGGGGAGACAAATACGTCGCTTTGCTGTGTAAGTTGCAGGCATGCCAATTTATGCAAAAAAACTGACTTACAACAACAAATACAGTACATAAGTTTGCAAAATCATATGAACAGATAAACAACTGTATTAAGTTGAGCGACTACAATATAAAATGTTTTAAAATGACCTTTATCCCAAATTAAGGTTTTGACCTTTTACCACATTTACTCTTGTTTTTACTACCGGTATATAAAAGCTCCATCTGCTAAAAATCAAAGCATTTCTTGATTTGTCTCAAGTGTTCTAGCCTGGGAACAGCAACATCCTAATGCATGTGTAAAAATGCAGGACTGCATGTTTTCTACGTCCAAAGCAAAAATACTTACTTGTCTTTCTCAGCAAACCTTTCCAGGTTTTTGAGCCGTTGTTTCTGGTGCATGTTAGCATGTAGCGGCAGTGGAGAACAATCCATGATCACCAGCAGAGAGTTGAGTCTCTTGATGCATTCGATGCTGTTGGCGAACACCATGGTGCGCCCAGGATACTGGAGCAGGAAGTAATAAAGGTAGAAGTCCTTCTCGTCCTTTTGACAGTTGATTTGTGTTTCGGTCAGCGTCTCCACTGTGGCCTCCTTCCTGGTGAGGTCGACGACTTTGGGCTTGGACTTTATTCCCACCTTCTCCATGAGGGCTTCCAGATTGTTCCTGTTCTCCAGTTTCTTCTTCTTCTTCTGCAGGAGGCGGCTGGGCAGACTGTGAGTCATTGTCAAAGTGGCGGAGAACACAAACACTTGTCTCTTAGGATTAAAGTGTGTCGTGTTCAGCATCTCCAGCAAACTCTCCAGGTGAGCGAAGTGGCCTTTTTCCACCATTCGGTCGGCTTCATCAATTACCAGACACCTGGAAGATCAAATTAAGTGAGATTTTAAAAAATAAATAAAAAGAATTACCGGTACTGAATAATTGGTTTATTTTTCAGACGTCTTTTACTGTGATCAATATTCTAGTTGGAATTTAGCTTATTAAAAAGGGGTTTTAGTAGGGATGCACAATATTGGATTTTTGTAGATATGCCAATATATTAAAACTTATTTGGCCAATAACCGATATCAGTACCGGTACTAATATTTTTTTCCTAGGCCTACTTACAGAGAATACATAGCTTTCTTTACTGTGGAATTAAACTACATTATTCTGCATGGTCTTTGACAATTTGACCTGCTACCAAACGCAGATGCCCAAAAGGGTCAAACAGTCCCTTTTATATTGTGAGTAAATTTGATGGAATGGCTGATGTCCGATATTTAACTTTATCGCTAACATTGGCCAATACCGTGCTGATAATATCGTGCATCCCTAGTTTTTAGACCTCTGGATAATTTGAGTTCACTTGAAACTCTGATGAGCTACTGATGGCAGTTTGATTTTACATGATTCAAGAGGGCAGGGTTATTTTAAATAAAACAAAACTGAAGAACCTATAAACTATTACCTGATTTTTATTAGGCATTAAGTAAATGTACACAAGTTGTTCTACAAAGAAAAGAAGAAAAAAACATTTTAGTAATAATTATTTTTGTCAAAACCTGTAGGACTTGATTGTGATTGACACCATGAAGATTCTTGTTACCGTATTTATCGGACTATAAGGCGCACTTAAAATCCTTCAATTTTCTCAAATATCGACAGTGAACCTTTCAATCAGGTGCCCCTTGTGTATTAATTCTGGTTGTGCTTTGAACCGGTTTTATGTGGCTATTGCGAATGAGTTAAATAAAGTTTTGACTTACCGGTAACTGTTTTGTTTCGCTTAATGCACCTTATAATCCGGTGCACCTTACAGCCTGAAAAATACGGTAAACTTCTGCTCTTGAGGTGACACATTTTGTTTAGGGGTTTCAAATACCGGTAACTGCACACATTTTTTTATTTTATTTTTTGTTGTTTTTTATAGTTGTCACAGTGAGACACTGAAAAGGGGTACATCTAAAGTAGAGCTACAGCAGCTTATTGTGATTTGTGTATGCTTGTCGCCATATTGTAATATAAGCATTTCTCCTGCTGTAATATAAGCTTGTATGAAGCTTTTACTGAAGGGATTTAAATTGTGACTTACTTAAGCTGTCTGAGGTTCAGTAGATGAGGATGCTGCTCCTTGATTAAGTCCCACAGACGCCCCGGAGTGGCAATGATGATCTCTGGTCTGCGACTTAGCATCCTCCTTTGCTTCTCTGGTGCCATTCCTCCCACAATGATGGCTGTTTTAATATCTGCAGCACAAAAAACACATTAGGACAAGCACTTAAAGGAATACTTTCAGTTTTGTGAATACACTGCCAAGACACTTGCGTTTAAAAATAACTTACCTGTAAATTTAGCGGCAGCATCTATATGGTGTTTGACCTGAACAGCCAGTTCCCTGGTTGGGGTGAGGACCAGTCCAAGGAGAGGTCGACTCTGGCCACCGGAAAGTTTCTCCTCACAATTAAATTTTGCGTTTTCAATTAATTTAACACAACCGAGCTGCTCATCTTGATCTTTATCCTCGACGTCGTCTTCATCAGCAGCATCTTGGGTCTGCTCTTCATCCTCCTCTGACTCCTTCACATCCTCAGAGTTTGTGGTCTCATCCACAGACGGCAAGAATAAACTCTCCACCTGTGAAGCAGCTTCAATGTCATCGGTGGTGGTTTGCTCTGTGCTGTTCTTCCACTCAAGGATGGTGTGGATTATGGGAATTCCAAAAGCCAAGGTCTTACCACTTCCTATAATGACATGTTAATAAAGTGTTAATGTTATTGATGATAAACTACAAACAAAATGTATTTTATCTTACCCGTCTCAGCTGCTCCCAGTATATCCCTTCGATCTCTTATAGCTGGGGGCAAAACCAGGGCTTGAATGTGTGTGGGTGAACTGAATCCAAGACTGCTCAGGGCTTGAAGCACAGGGGAGGGCACAAACAGGTCCCTCCATGCACCCATATCACATGTTTGGTCATCAGAAGCGGAAAGTGCTGCATTGGTCCAATTCTTTATTTTGTTTTTGAGAGGTTTCGTCCGTTTTTGTTGACTAGACTTTTCTAATTCTGTTGAAGACTTCACGTCCGAGCGTTTCTCTGCTGTCTGTTGTTTGAATTTCTTTTTCTTCTTTTTGTCTTTCTTAGTCGCTTTGCTTGATTGTGTGAGTTGAGGCACATCTTCCTCTGTTGTTTCATTTGATGCTTCCTTCCTTTCTCCATCTTCACTTGAAGGTGTCACATCTTCTTCTTTTGGGGCAAGCTTTTTCTTTTTCTTCGTCTTTTTGGCTTTTTTCTTGGCAGGTTCAGTTGTGCTTTCACCCTCTTTGCCTTCAGCATCCTGCTTCTTCCCAGCTTTTCTTTTCGTTGCCGTTTTCTTTTTCAGCTCCTTGTTAGCTGCAGCCTTCTCGGTGTCGACCAGACGGTAATCAGTGAGCTCTTCGAACAACACCAGCCCCTCCAGGCCTTCCTCTGAGAACAGACTGGGGTCGAGCTCCACAGCTTTCCATTTTCCTCTCACGTCGATGCTCCGTTTGACTGGCCTCTTGTTCACCCCAGAGGAGATCTGCTGCTTGTTTTTAGGCTTCATCTTCTTCATTTGTCTACAATTTGGTACAAATGTAAATTCGCTTTCCCACCGCTGACTGGTTAACAGCGCGTGTACGTCTTTACGGTTTGATAAAACTTCAAAGAACGCGACACGTCAATAAAAGTTGCTCGTGAAGAAGTTAAGATAATTTACTTCATATATATATATATAATCGAATAAAATAAGAATAAATACCTAGACTTTACGTAGGTTTGTTCAGTTTTAAAAAGTAAATCTGCTCACTGTGACCACGAGAGCGCCGCCATGACAGTTCTTCTTCTTGTGTTTATTGGCGTGGCAAACTGGTGCATTACCGCCACCAACTGGTAAGGAGTGTGGACCACATGACAAAAAAAAAAGGTATCCTTTTATATCCTATCAATACAGTACACTGTTTTAAAAAATAAAATATAGCCTGATAGCCTCTATTTCCTGATTCTTTCTGCAATAATTCTACAATGTCCAATTTAATTTTCATTTTACTAAGATTCCTAATCAACTTGTTTCTTTGAACCTGATATCTCCTACAATGTAAACTGGGGAGAGGGAAGTCTGGGCCTCCTATAGGCTGCTACCCCCGCGACCCGACCCCGGATAAGCGGAAGAAAATGGATGGATGTAAAATAATGTGTTCTATTGTTTCCTCTCTACACTCACATTTCCCTGTCTGATGTTTCCCTATCATAATGTGCTGTTCAGCCCATGTGCCCTATCCTTAGTCGTGAAATTATTGTTTCTTCTCTCCTGTTTCTTACTGTTCTTCTTTCTCCAATTTTCCTTTGGATTTTATGTTTATGTTTATTAAATTTGTTCATTTTTTTACAAAAGAAACAATACAAGACAATCCCATAAATGATAATGTACAAAATGCTGGTGAAGATTCTCAGTCGTCCAGGACATGATAAAATCAAAAAAGGCGTTCAATACAGAAACAACTGGACTTTAGTCGTAAAGAGCTCCTCTCTGCTCTTTATGACTAAAGTCCAGTTGTTTCTGTATTGAACGCCTTTTTTGATAATGTACAAAATATAAAAAAAATGAAAGGTAGCAGAAAGAAGAATAAATCTTATTATATCTGCCCCTTTTTTCCAACAATCAGATTAAACAATAATAATCTTCAACCAACAGTACAAAATGACTAACTCTTTCTAATTTTCTAACTAATACAATACACATTACGCTATTTCATATATTTTTTTTAACACATTCATTTTGATCATTTTCTTAAATGTAAACATTGACTTGGCATTTTTAACTACATTCTCCAAGCCATTCCATAATCTAATTCCCTGGATTGAGGTAGAACGTCCCTTCAAACTAGTTCTGAATTGTGGTTTTACAAACATCTCTGTCCCCTTAAGATTATAACAACTTTGTCTTTTAACAAAATGCATTTGGATATTTAAAGGTAATGCATTATTTTGAGCCCTATACATAACTGATAAAATATTATAGTCTACCAAATCATGGAACTTCAATAACTTCAATGTAAAATAATGTGTTCTATTGTTTCCTCTCTACACTCACATTTCCCTGTCTGATGTTTCCCTATTAAACATAATGTGCTGTTCAGCCCAGTGTGCCCTATCCTTAGTCGTGAAATTATGGTTTCTTCTCTCCTGTTTCTTACTGTTCTTCTTTCTCCAATTTTCCTTTGGATTTTATAAAACCACCAGCCTTTCTTTTCTTCCTCCCATAATTTTTGCCACCTTTCTTTCATTTTTTTGTTTTATTATACCCTTAATTTATTTTATACTAACCTTAACATTAATATCTACCACATCCCGACTGGTGCTCCCCTTAGCCATCCTGTCTGCCTTTTCATTCCCCACAACCCCGTGATGCGCTGGAACCCATATAAAATTTACTGTAATCCCCATCATGTTCATCCTGTATAGTGTTTGTTGTATTGCAATTACGGTAATACAGTATATCTGGTCTGCTATCTGACTGGTTGTGTTGCAAACATGAACTAGAATCTGAAGTCATTCAAGCTCAAGAAACAACCAAACCTAAACAAATAACTAGACCGTGGCATTTTGTTGCATTCAAACTAGTTTATTGGGGGGAGGGAAAAAAAAAGAAAAGAAAAAATATATACAGTACAGTATATATATAATTTTTTCAGGAACAGTATAAACAATATTACATATTAAATGTTTAAATTTCAAATAATTAACTCTGGACAAAAGTTCAGTTCCACTAAGCTTAAAAAATAATTAAAGCCAAATCAAACTGCAAAACTTACAATTTAAAAATAAATTAAAACATAAGGTTTCTCTAGATCAACTTTATTGCTGTTGACAAACTGAACTAAATCATTACAAGGCTCATGTTTTTCATATTCTTCCGAATAAAAGCCATGTTAATTTTTTTGTTCTATACAGTAGTAGTAAAAAAAAAACTTGCAATAAACTGAAGAATAAAAAATAAATAGAAAAGCTGCATTATTGAAAATTTGTTATGTTGTATTTTTGCTGGGTTTTTTTTGCACGAATATACTTTTGCTACAAATTTATTGAATGTAGGATTTACTCACAGAAGAGTATTTAAAATGTAAAATTAAGTACAGCATGCAAATAATTAAATTATTCTAATCTATTCTAATGGTGCTTTTTAAAAATATGAGAAAATCTCTGTAAATGTATCAGGATTTTTAACCTCTTTCTCCCAAATCTTACTAGTAAAATCAGAATTTGACAAGCAATTTTATAACTTTGAATATATTTACTCTGTTTTAGAGCTTGAATAATTAATCATACATTAAAAAGAATCAACACTGTTTCAAATTTATTTTTATTATTGGTCATTTATGAGTATGTTTTAAAAAAACAGAAAAAAACAAGCACAACAAATTAACCGAGTGTTAAAGAAAATATCTCACTATCACATTTTCTTGAATAAACACAATATACACAAGTTATATAAGATCTGAATAAGAAACAGAGGATCAGATGATTAGGTCTGGGTGGGGTCGACCACCCTGCCCATGAACAGCAGGGAGTTTGTGTCCTCGTGGTAAATGAAGAAGAAAAACGGTCTGTTGATGGTGAACATCCTCGGCAGGGAATATGGGGTGATGCCGATCGTTGTAGCGGCGGCTGCGGTTGTTCCCGCCTCGTCGACGTCAATTACGGCTTTGTGCAGCACCTGAGGTTTGCACAGCAGAGGTGAAAGTGTTCAGCTGGCTGTTTGGATGAAACAACATGAATGCAATTAAAACCTTACCTCCGACACCGTGAGGCCTCTGTCCTTACTGAGCCCCGTCAGATTGGCTGAACTACTGAAGAGGCTGCTCATGCCCATGTCTGGGAGAAGACTGTGCAGGGAATAGGCTCGCTCCATCTTGAATTTCGGCATGTTCACTTCTAGATTTCTAAAAACACAATAGTCAGCATGTTACAGGTGATCCCCGACTTACGAGTGAGTTCCGTTCCTACGACTATCTCGTAAGACGAAATCTCGTACGTCGGAACACGAAACACGTGTTCTCTGTAAGTCCGGATTTTCGGCCGTAAGTCGGAAAATTTATGCTAGTGCTACTACGAACATTCGTTTTTCAACACAAACGTTCATACTAGTTCATGAGCATGCTCAGAAACTTGTTTCCAAACGGTTCGCTAACACACTTTCATCTAAAAACACATAAAAGTGCTGTATTTTCTGTATGTTCTTTACAAATTTGCTGCTCGATCGCCAGCTCGTAAGTCCGGAACCTCGTAAGTAAGAGCGCTCGTAATTCGGGGACCACCTGTATACCGTTCTCCAGGGGCCTCATGTACAAAGACTTGCGTAGATTTCTTACTGAAAAGTAACGTACGGACAAATCCAGAAAAGTGTCCACGCACAAAAAAATCCAGATTTATCAAACTGTGCGTACACCGGAATCCACGCACATTCCTTATGTACAACACAATCAACGTGGAATTCAGCGCACATGAGAGAGTGGCCGACTCCGCCCTTGACACGCCTCCGTATGAATATGCAAAGTCATTCAAATATGCCATGCACGACAGGAATGTCGTCTCTGCTCCATTGCAAATCATGTCGGAACGTGGAAAAAAGAGGAACTTCACGGACTGTGAACAGAAATCACTTCTGAGTGAGGCAGAGAAGCACGGAAAAAGGCTTCATTCGGCACGCACAGTGCAAAACAAACCATCCACTTTTAAATAAGAAGTTGACCAAGCTGATCTAACATGCCTGTATAGCTTAGTGGCGAACGCGCCCGCCCTTCGTCCCAAAGGTCGTGAGATCGACTCCCGCTTGGTACAATGTTTTTTTTTTTCATTCCGGATTTAAAGACCACAGGAAAACTATTGAATGAAACAACAAGAAATAGAACAATACATGAAATGAAAGGAAGCAGACGATTTATTGTTTTGTAAATAGTTTTCATGTGTATTTCAATCTGGAACGAAAAAAAAAAGAAAAACGTTGTACCATGCGGGAGTCGATCTCACGACCTTTGGAACTAAAGGCAAGCGCTTTACCCACTGACCTAAACGTAGGCGTGTTAATACAGCTTGGTTAACTTCTTATTTAAAGAAATTACATCTCATTGTTGTCAATATTGTTGCCACTATCTGGCGCATGCTTTTATATCCACTCATCTAATTGCGTCCATGTGGATGTAATAATCGTTAATCATGTGTGTTTGGTGGGATTTATGATTGTTTTCACATCGTGGACACGGTTTCACAGATCACCTGTAAGTGTCGCCAAAGGAACAATAACCACAGAAACGTGCGTACGCCAGCAGGGGAGCAGCCGTGGATTTCTACGTGGATGCGCAGATATTCCCGTTCATATCAGATTTGATACATACGCCACTTTGCGTGGAAAGTGACGTGCGCAATGTTTTTGTGCGCACGCATGGTTGATACATGAGGCCCCAGGTCTCTCACATCTTTCGTCACAAGAGATTAAAATACCGTTTTAAAGCTTACGTTTTGTGCAGCTTTTTGATCCAGCCGAGGAACTTCTCTGCACTGATCTCATCATCGATAACAGTGTAGTCCACGCCTTGGTTAGGAAGCAGGATAAGCATGGAAACACCTTTCTTGTACGGCAGCTTGAGCACTCTGGCTCCCAGGGGAACGTCCTCCATTGTGTACAACTTGGCCTCCTCTTTAAACATCATGGGCACTTGCACAATATTGTAGTTGTCAATGTAAAAGGGTGCGTTTTCTGTTAAATTAGCGTTGAAAGGCATCTGCCAGGCTCCTATACGAGTATAACACTGTTAGAGTACAAAGGTCAACTCACAAAGCAGAAATCAATAAGCAATGATTCAACTCACCCTGGAAGAAAATGCTGTTGATTAGCAGCAGCTGAGTCGTTTCATCCAATGTCGAAATCATCTCTGGGATTTTGTTGTCCGTCTTCTGCTTGATGTATTCATTTATGAAGCGGACGCTCCCTTCTGCGTCGGTGAAGTCAACGGTTTGGATGTCAGCGTGAAAAAACGCCTTCATCCTGTCCGTGAACGTCCTCTCCACCTCACACTGCTGACGGATGAAGAGGGCCGTGCTTTGGTCCAGTCTCAGAGATCCGTTCTGTGCAACGTTCGCCTGAAGGAGCTGGAAAAGCTTCGGGATGAGCTCTGGCTGGTGGTCCACCGCCAGCTGCTTCAGGTTCAGAACCTTCAGGATCTCCTCGCGCGTGACGCCATCGGACGCCATCAAGAGAGCGGCGAAACTCGCAGAGATGCTCAGAGGTGAGAAAACGATGTTCTTGTCACTGGAGCCGGCTATTTTCCGATACAGGTTCATGGCAAAATCTATGTTTTTGTAGGAGAGATCTGAGACGGTGACGTTTGGATGTGGCGTCTGACGGGTGGGAGCGAGGAAGCACAAACAGGCAAGAATGACCAGAAATGCCATTTTTGGTTTGAGCACGCACATGCTCTGAGTCCAGATGTGTTTAGAGGGTTCAACCTGAAACAGGCAAACGTTGAGATGTTAAAAACACTAAACTAAACTGTTGTTTCAACTGCAATACAAATTTCAAAGCTGCCTCACGTACCTTTCAGCTTGTGCCTGATGTTTGAAAACTCCATGTGTTATTTGGGGAAGCAAAGTACAAGTGTGCTCTGAAGGTTACACATTAACCAAATGTAAAAAATAAAAGTGGGTAACTCCCCTTTTTGCATCACTTTCCCTTTTACAGAATTTGGTATGATTTACACCAGCTGATGATTTTGCACTGACTGTGTTTGTTGTGTCGTAGCTAATCTTTTTTTTTCTTTCCCCCCAGTTCTTTGTGAAAACTCGCCACACAGAAATGTTCTGAATGGAGTTGTCATGGAAGACATTACATCAGGATTTTCAATTGATTCTTTTAAATCAAAATGTCTTTTTTTTAATTCATTTTTCTGTTGGCACTATTAAACTTATCAATGTAAACAAGCTGAGCAGAATTTTTTTTTATCTCATTGCAAGTTAATTTAAGTTGTTAAACTGGACATCCAGTTTTATATGTCTTTTGCCCAAGTGTTTTAGGTGAGATGGTATTTACAAGCAGGTCTGCATCATATTGTCATCATGTACGGGTATGCAGTTTAAAATTTGCTCGAGGCCGCGAAAAGTAGGGGCGCAAAGGGTGCTGCAGCACCCCTCGATGGATGCCAGATGACATACATGCTCCAATATATGGGTAAAAATGAATTAAAAGGTTTAAATTCCCATATTTTGATATTATCGAGTTTTGTATTAAAGCTTTGTTTAAAGTGTAAACTAGTATTGTTATATATCTGTGTGCAAATTTTTACAACAACTTGAAACCCACAAAAATGTGGAGATAATTGAAAATGTAATACAGTTTGTCCAAAATATACAGCATATTTCAAATGTTTATATTTCTTTCACATTTCATTGCATATCATATATAGGCCAGGGCTATTCAACTGGCTGCCCGTGGGCCATTTCCGGCCCGGGGACGACTTCAATCTGGCCCACTTCATAAATAAATACAATTTTGTTGTTTTTTGGGTTCTGTTTATTGCATTTATGATTCAATGCAATAAAACAAACACATTTAAAAGGTAACAGATCATTGTAAACTTTGGTTTATTTACATATTGATTTTAAAGGAGCTATATGTAACTTTTCTAGCAATATATTTTTAACATATTTCTTCTAGCCTGGCCCTCGCCTTCCTGCACAGCTCTGCTCAATTCTCATTTCCCTTCACTGCACTGGGACTTCTCTCATAGACAACGATTTCTCCGGTAGATTTTTGACCGGACCAATCAGAGAACAGAAGGGGCGGAGTTTTTGGCCCCTAACCCACGCCCCCACCTGTCCCAGCGAGCATTCGCATGTTCTCATTCAAAGCGATGCAAAGCGATGCAGGACTGTTTTATATGTGACACAAATTTATTAATTTCCCCTTCTTAATCCCTTATCTGGAGTTTTCTTTTGTTTTTTTTCCCCAAAAGTCAAGTAATCGCTCCCTCCTCCTTCTCCTCCTCACCCTCCGCTGAGTGAAATGAACAAGGAAATGCCTCAGGTTGTCACGAGAGAATTAAAGTCAGGTTTTACGTTGCTGCCCGAGTCCCATCAGATTTCCTGGTCTTCTGGTGTGTTGGACCAGCGATCCATGGTTTTATTTTATTTTATTAGGACGTTTTATTAACATATAAACACAGAATATCCAAAGGCAGCGAGAGAAAATTCAGCAGGAGGCGGAGCTGAAGTCAAGTTCAGAAGACCACGGGGGAGCGCGCAGCCAACGAGCAGCCGCATGTTCTCATTCAAAGCGATGCAGGACTGTTTTATATGTGACACAAATTTATTAATTTCCCCTTCTTAATCCCTTATCTGGAGTTTTCTTTTCTTTTTTTTGCCAAAAGTAAGTGATCATCGCTCCCTCCTCCTCATCCTCTCCCTCCGCTGAGTGAAATGAACAAGGAAATGCCTCAGGTTGTCACGAGAGATTTAAACTCGGGTTTTAAGTTGCTGCCCGAGTCCCATCAGATTTCCTGGTCTTCTGGTGTGTTGGACCAGCGATCCATGGTTTTATTTTATTAGGACGTTTTATTAACATATAAACACAGAATATGCAACGGAGCGAGAGAAAATTCAGCAGGAGGCGGAGCTGAAGTCAAGTTCAGCAGACCACGGGGGAGCAGCCATCAGCAGAGGCCACGCCTCCAGCAAGAATTGGTTGTCAATGGAGAAAGTCCAGACCCTTGTCTGAAGCGAAGCGAAGGACAAGGGTCTGGTTTTAACCAGGCTATATTTCTTCACTCTGTCACTACCTCCTGACATACTGATTTTAGACAAGTAATCTCTGAAAAAAACTATTGTCCCCTTGCTTCTCTAAAAGCATTTCTAAAAAGCCACAGTGACACGCCGTTAACCAGCCAATAAAAACAGAGTTTGTAACCAGCCAATAAAAACAGAGCTTGAATTTGAATCAGCCAATAAAAACAGAGCTTGAATTTGAATTTCAGCAGAGCAAGGGGTAACAGAGCCATATATGGCTCTGAGGGGGAGGGACCAGAAACGTGTCTCTGTTCAAAATTTTCCTAAGTTCCAGCGTGTTCCAGAAATTACATACTGAACCTTTAAGTGGTAGCTTTGGCATTTTACTGGGCTGATGTGTTATTTGAAACTTGGTCACAGTTTGTTAAAATATGATGTT
>JBBPBX010027365.1:10035-37343 GCA_038048925.1 Garcialebias charrua | reverse complement strand
AATAATCCAGGCATCTTCGTGCAGAACAGCTGTGTCATGGAAATCTAGTAAGATCAAAAAAGAGGTACATCTTCACTTAGGTTTATGGATTAAAGCTAACTGTGAAACAGTTCAATCACAACATATCCACTAATACAATTTCACACATTTAATATGATCAGACAAACTACTGTAAACACTCCAACAATGACCTCATCAGTTCAACAGAATCACAGGACCTGTGCAATGTAACAAAGGTTTAATCTGTTACAATGTTCAATATTTTTCACCTGCTCATTGTGAAGTTTTAAAATGACTTCTGTCTGAATAAGGTCATCAGATGAGGTAGACATATATTAACTTGCAGCTGCATGATAAAAAACTTGCAGAATTGTTCATTTGTTTGAAGATTACTCACCCACCCTAGTTATATTGTTTACATAGTTTCAGGGACACGTTGGCTCAAATTTTTTGTGCTTCATCTTCTGACTCTCATCATATTCTATCAAGTGGAAACCTCAGATGAAACAGTTAGATGTTCCCACCGCTAGTTAGAACGACTGTGTGTCATGTTTTGAAGCATAAAGAGACCAAGTAGGACCTCACTGCAGCAGAAACCTGTAGTTTTAACAGACCTTAGAAAGCCAAAACACTTCCACACTGACGAATTAGTCTTTCCTCTCTAATCAGTGATGTCATCGCTTTCTCTTCGCGTGTGAAACTTTGTTCAATCACATTCTGACGGACATGGAGACTCGTTTGAAGTGAAAACTACGCTCGTCTGAGGTTAGCCTAGCCTGCTACCGCCTGCTGGAAGCTGCGAGATCTACGTCACCACGCACTTACGTATTTGTGTCACAGCTTTTTCTGTCCGGGCGCTTCAAGCCGAACAGGAAAAGCGTCAGTGAAAGGCTGTAAAATCCTATCGAAATAATCGTTAAATAAAAACTTAGCCCCTGTATCAACTTATTCCTTGAATTTTCAATAATCAGATTAATGTTTTCAGAGCCTCTCTCTATTTGATTCTTTATTACGTATTTGTGTCACAGCTTTTTCTGTCCGGGCGCTTCAAGCCGAACAGGAAAAGCGTCAGTGAAATGCTGTAAAATCCTATCGAAATAATCGTTAAATAAAAACTTAGCCCCTGTATCAACTTTTTCCTTGAATTTTCAATAATCAGATTAATGTTTTCAGAGCCTCTCTCTATTTGATTCTTTATTATTAATCCCAAGGGAGACTGCGTGCTCGCTAGCTAGCACGCTAGTTAGCAGACTCATGGCGTCTACTGCAGCCAGAAATAAACTTTATTTACGCCGCAAACAGCCAGCTCTTGTTACCAGTTACGATACACAGCTCCTACAACAATTCTAAATGTACAAAAAAAATGCTCAGGACTGAATATTTAATTGACTGACCATTTCACTGTCACATAATGTTACTAAAAATCAGCAAATAGACTGATATATATATTAACCCGCTTTCCATCAGCTAAAATAAGCGCATATTAAGTTTACTTACAGTGCAACACGATCTGCCGAAGTAAAGGAACAACTGTAAAGCTTTACAAAGTGAGCCTCTACTTCATGCCATTTTGCTTAAAATACACATTACAGTGCTCATTATTATCTAGTTTTGACTTAAAACATTGTTTAGAGCTTTTTTCTCAAAAATACTATACACTGTTGTTCAAAATTTTATTGTACATTCCAAAGATTGTCTTACCTCTGACAAAATGGATGGTCCAGTCCACTTCTGAAGCATGTGTGTGCACATGGCAGAATGTGCAGCCAAGATGGCGGAAGTGTAGAGTAATTAAAATCAAAGTGCTTTAATTAGTAAAATCTATTAGATTTAAAAATCTTCATATTTTTCTATTAAAATATGCTAAAGATATCGTTGCTTATTTTACCGTAAAAAAATATAAGTAAATTTAAATTACTTAACATCTCAAAAATGTTGAATTTTGCTTACACTGAATTAAAACCATGCATATGCATTTTTACTGAGTAACAGTTACTATCAGTGGCCTATTAGATACTACTTAACCCCAATCACACTTTTTTCAGTGTATATTTTTGTTAAACCACAATATAGAACAAGTTTAAAGGGTTGTTTTACTTTTATACATGGAATTGGTATATGGAATGGATTGGATATGATGTTAAAGGGGCCAAGATGGTGTAGTGGCAGAGAATCAGACTTGTTATCCGAAGGACCCAGGTTCGAACCCCGGCCACGGCACACCTTGGGGTGTCTATGAGTGCACATCTATTTCCCCAGCTCCCCGAGGGCGACAACGCTGCCCACTGCACCACCTGGTGGTGGTTGGGTTAAATGCAGAAGACCAATTTCGTCTGTCAAGTATGGGAACATACACAGATGACAAATGTGACAAATTATTATTATTATTATTATTATAAAGTTGCACAGTCAATGTCTGTATTTAAGAAAATGATTAAGAATAGATTGTTGAAAAGTTTTGTGTGAATGTTATATATTAAAAATCTCTATAAATTAGTTATATTATTATGAGTTATAAATATGGTTTATGGATAATTGTCGCTTGAATTAATTGTTTAAATGGAATTTTGAGTAACAGTTTACAACAAAAGTTATGTTAGCACACTATGCAAGAGAGTGAATGCTAATTTATTTATTTTTTAAGTCAGGGTTTTGCCCTCACCCCCTCCCTCCAAAATAATAAATAAATACATAAATAAATAAAACCAACAACAATATTATGCAAAATAAAATAAT
Source organism: Garcialebias charrua (assembly GCA_038048925.1). Lineage (NCBI taxonomy): Eukaryota > Metazoa > Chordata > Actinopteri > Cyprinodontiformes > Rivulidae > Garcialebias > Garcialebias charrua. The sequence goes on along the minus strand of JBBPBX010027365.1, from coordinate 34,607 downwards.
CCTTTTTACATGTTTCAATACAAATCCGATTTTCCATCCATCCATCTGTAGTGAACCAGACGGTGGTCTTTGATACACCTTCGTCTCTTTGATATGTCCTAGTGACACCTTTTCACTGATACTTCCAGTAAAAAAACATTAACACTATTTTATTACACTATTTTGAATCGTTTCGTGTTGGAACTCATCTCCAAGGACAGGCGATGACTTCCAAAAAGGGGGACTGTAGTGATACATGCCTTCTGTCTTGACCTTCAAGTACACCTCTCTGCATCTCTTTGAAACTCTCAGTGTTACACCTTCTTGAAACTCTCAAGGAGACAAATGGACACTTTTATTTTTTACAATTATTATGAATTAATGGACACTAATTAATCAGATTGAACTTTCTCTTTAATGTGTGTTAATTCAGAATTGATCAACAGTATATTTTGTCATTTTAATGATGATCTGTTACTTGCATGAGTTTGACTTCTGCTGGTTTATTCTACAATACAAGTGTGCTCTGAAATCTAGGACATGAGTCAGGGTAAGCTGTTCACTCTCTTCTCTGTTTTGTCTGCAACCTAGACTCAACAGGCCAGTCCATCTGGCTGTTTATGTAAACAGTTTTCCTGTTGTCCGTCAAGAGTCTTTCTGCCTATGGAATTAAACTTCCATCTTTTATTTTGTTAGTTCAGCCAGTAGTCGTTAAGGAGGTGGGTCAGATCCCGCCTCCCATATAAAGGTGCACTTCCTATTTGGACTTTAGTGCTTTGGGGAGAACTAAGTCACAACCTGCTTCTCTCCTCTGGAAAAGCTGGAGACGTTCCGGTCAATGTGTCAAATAGACCCACGTTTCAGCTGGAGTTACAGTAAAGCTTACTGTAACTCACTCACTCATCTTCTGGAAGAATTTGTTTTCTGAAGTTTTATTTTGAAAGTCCAGCCAGTAGCTGGCTCTATTCCTGCCGGGAGAAGCGCGCTTCTTGCTCGTCTGAATCAGCTCACACGCGCGGAGGTCATCTGGGCGTGAACTGGACAACACAGTCCGTTAGTGTCCACAACTTCAACTCTTATCTCCAAGACGTATCGTCAACAGGTAACGAGGCGTTGATGTGTTCTGAGCGTGTGAGAAGCCCAGCTAAGACCTGTATGGGAAAGTTTGCCACCCTGGTTGTTTTCAAAATAATTAACTTCCGTTAACTTAGCTTTCATTCATCTTCTTCCTCCTATTTTCTTATTTTTCATAAGCTATTAATCTGTCAAGTAATGTGCCAACAGTTAAATCCTAACTGTCTGTTTGTTTTAATTTGAATTCTTGTCAACGTAGTTATTAAATCAGAGCTAATATCGATACAAATGTTTAATGTAATTTTTGTGATAGTTTCAATAAAAGGTCTATTTTTCTGGTAGACCAACATAAGTTGAAGTCTCTCGTGAAATTACATTTCTGGCTAATCACATCACAGATTTATTGATTTATTCTGAAAAAGTTGAGACCCCGTGAATTGGTGGCATGTTTGTGCAGATAAAAGTCTGCTCAGACCTGCGCATCTAAAAATATAGGGAAGTCAGTAAACTGACCAGTAAGTCCTATATCTCTACAATAATGGTGGTCCAGTAAGTGTTTAAATACCTTACCCCACATTATTCGTTACATATTATTGAATTCAATGTTTGATAGCCAAAGACTGTTTAATTCAAACTGTTTAATTCAAGTTGGAAATCCAATGTTATTTCAAAATGTTGATCATTATTCATTTTTCTTCTCAAACCTGCAGTGAAGATTCAGTGACACTGTTTATCTCATTTTAGTTTGAGCTCAGGACAATATCTACACCCAGAGACTTCTTGTTTTTGTCCTATTTAATAATCAAGATTGAATAATATCTGTTTTTGCTTTTATCATTAATAGGTCCCATATGTGATGCTTAATGACGTTGTTTTTAATCAAACCAACAGTATTTTGCTTAAAGTGTTAAGGCAAAGGAATCAGTTTTATCATAAAATGCTGACATCTGAAACTAACACTTTATCTTTCTGACAAACTAATCTTTTGACCCCCTTTCAACGTGTGATGTCATCCTCACATCAACTTCTGATGCCATTCGGCCAATCAGAAAATAACACGTTTTCTGGGTCACGTCTCAGTTAAAACCTTCACATCTTACTTCTCTCTTGAGTTGTTGGGAGGAAGTGGACATGAATTGACTTTCTCTTTTAAGCTGAGAACTTGGACCAAGCGTCAACGGTCCAGTTCAACAGCCGAGTTGATAGCAAGACTGCTGTAAACTCACTTGAACTCTAAGTTCTATCTGAATGAAATTCCTTCAAGGAATCCTTATTCTGAAAATCAACCAGACTGCCGTTACTTCAGTGGGCCAAAGGCAGACGTGAGAAGCTGCAAGGTAAACTGACTGACCTGATCGGACTTCAAGGACCCGATCGCTCTTTGCAGACCGTCAAAGGTAAAGTCGCTGATTGTTTACACACCGGATATATGTCCAGCTGGAGACCGCACGGAGAATGTGTCATGTTCTGGTTATAAACATTCAAGATAGTTCACCCCCTCTTTTCCACCTTTCTTCCTTCTTATGCTAAAAAAACTTCCCTTTAAACTTTATATCTGTTGTCAGCAACAAACTAAGTTAAGAGTACCTGCAGAAGAAGTAATGTCATCTTTTACTTGTCTGTTGTTTTTAAATTGAAATCTGTCTACAGTAGTTTATATGAAAGAAAAATCAGACCCAATCTTTATCCTCGTGTGATGTAATTTAATGATTCTGTTATTAAAAGATTCAGTTCTGCTGTTTCACCATAAGTAACGTTTACTGTCATTTAAATTTCGTCACTCACAATGTATTTGCTGAAATCCTAAAAAGAGAGAACTCGTTTAAAATTAAATGCTAAGAATTTGGGTCAGATAAATTCTGCCCAAACTTTCATTTTGGAATATTGCACAGTCAGAAAAACTGACAAGTAATATATCCTACACATCCATGTTTAACTTTCTCTTCTAACTTTTTTTTCCTTTTTGAGGTTCATTGGGCACTGCTCTTTCCCTTCATCAGCTTGCTGGTTGCACGTTGTCATGGAAACGGTTGATGGAAGGGTGTTGCTGGAGTCTGGAGGGGTGGAGGCGGCTCTCATCCTGCAGAGGTGGACGAGGTGACGCTCTGTCATGCATGGGAAGGTGTGTTTATTTGTGCTTGGCTGTCTCTGGGTCTGAAGCATTGAGGCATTTTCTGCACAGACACATCTTGTAAAACTTGGAAAAATGTCCGGACTCGTCCGTTTGCATGCAGTCACGATGATTGCAAACCAGTGAGTGAGTTTCTTTGAAAGGTATAGGACTAATTAGAGCAGGAGGGAAGATGTTACTTGCAGAGTAACCTTGCCTGAGTCGAGTATGGGTCAATGTACTCCAGGACCCTTAAGCGTGTGTTCATGTGGTGCGTCACGTCTGACAGCCACAGCCATTTGCATTAGTATTCTGTTCCACTGTGAGTCTGAGTACCCATGCTGAAGAGCTGTTTTTGCCCACACCTGGGTGTTTGTGAGCCTGATGTTCCTCATGCTGCGAGGACTAAAATCACGTTACACTGACAGCGACACACTGCAGAGCTAAATATCAAGTCCTCTGAATGCAAATCAGCAAAACCCAAGGTGGTTTGGGTTAGTTGTGCAGTAGGTTCAAGTCAGAATCCATAATTAATAATTTGAATTACTTGTGTTTCTCCTGGAGTCATAAATGCACAACTTTGTGTAACAGCAGCTTTTCGGTTCGCCTATCAATATTCATAAGTGCCACAGACAGTGCAGCCTGTTGTTGACTTTCTAACTATAGTCCCGACATGCCAAAAAGTGTGTGTCCATGTGAACGTGTTAGCACTTCCTAAAGAAAGCTTGCACACACACACACACACACACACAGGTACTTTGTATTTAAGCTGCTTGCCTACATCAGGGAGCAGCTCGGCTGGAGCGTACTCTTTGTGTTGTGCATGTTTGTGAACCTCACCAAGGCCAAAGCTTCTAAAGAAAGACCAGAGGATGAATGAGGTGGTGATCTGAGGAAAAACACAAAATAATGCAAATCTGTCTGTGAATAGTTTGTTAGGAATTAAAGAGGGTGTAAAAGCACTGAAAGAAATACTTAAGAAACGCTAGAAGGAAAAAAAAAAACACTTCAAAGGAAAGATAATGCAAAAAAAAAAAAGAGCAAAACATTTAAAGATGCCCTTATGCATGAGGATACACTAAATTATTAATAATATAAAGACACATCACACGCAGGAGGATAAGAACAAGGAAACAGGGGGCAGCTGTGGTTTTAAGAACAGACCAGGGAGGCCTGAAGGAAGAGGAAAACTTAATTTTCCAAACACGCTAAAATATTTAGATTAACTTTATTGTTTCCCCTGAGAGAACATGTGGTCCGTGCGACTGTGAGGCAAGCAGCGGGACAAAACAAAGAAACAATAATAATAAATAATAAAATAAAAAGCTCTCTTCCAGATGCCTTTTCTGTTTTCATCTTTGTTCCCTGCAACTAAATCCTCTGGAAGCTTTAAAACTATTTTGTAGCTCTAAAAAAAAGATAAATATTGCATTTTCCAGCCTATAAGTCACACCTTTATCCTAATTTGCATACTCCACAACTTAAACACCAAAGCAACTTAATTATGGATTTTCCCCAGATTTATAAACCAATTTTTGACTGAGATATGACAGTTTTCATTCAATCTGAATGAAAATATTGAACACTACCATTTACAGCCGCTAGATGGCACTCGAGTATTATGGCATGCCATCGGGTCCTGTAATAGGTAAAAGTGGCTAATAATGACACAAATGGCTTGCCATAGTAGGCCACCTTCGTCCAGCTCACCTGGAGCCACAGTCAAATCAGCTTCATTTTGCTGAACCTCCCCGGTGAAATGCAGCTAATTTGACCATTACATTTATTAAGTAAAAGTTCAACAGAGACACACATTTTATATAATGTCAAGCAAACTAATATTTTTTAGGTGGTTATCTTGTTAAATTTCAAAGAAATGCATAGGGAGTCCTCCTGTGCGCACTCCTACTTCCACGTATCGGCTTTTGAAATGCAGCTGATTACAATCAGGATGCATAGACTACCATTTTGGTCCAGCTCCATACCTGTCAAGTTTTGGATTTAAAAATAAGGGAAATTTTCTGCCGGGTACGCCGAGCCATCCCACTAGCCCAGGGATCTGCAACCTTTATGAACAAAAGAGCCATTTCTGCCCCTTTGTTCACTAAATTAAACGTTTCCGGAGCCACAACACCTGCTACAACTGGGATTCTCAACTGGTGGCCCACAGACCACTTTAAGTTTGTTAAGGACAATTTTCTGACCGGTAGTTTTCTGGCCATTGTAAAGCTGAAAATATCTAACGATTTGTTGATATTTTTACATTTTAAGACTAAAAAAGACCAGATTATCATAAAGAAGGAAAAATAATGTGATCTTTCCCAATTAAAAAATAAAATAATGAACTATGCAGGTCTAGGTAAATTATTTTAATTGTGGAAAAATTAAATATCCTACTTCGAATAAATAAAGTTAACTTATGTTTTACTCCTTCTATTAGTTCTAGTATTCACACATTTGCAAAGGAAATGACAGGAAAAACTGCTAAAACTAGCCCTTTTTGTTGTTATAAGAACAAATAAAATTCAGTTTAAAGTTAGTTTTGATCAAAGCTTGGAAGAGCCACTGCTGAGGGACCAAAGAGCCGCATGTGGCTCCAGAGCCGCAGGTTGCAGACCCCTGCACTAGCCCAACCAAAGTCCAGGACCCCTTACATTTTAAGACAGGTTTACAAGAAATCTAAAATAACTACCTATCAGCCTCTTTCAAACCAGTTATGTGATCACAATCTGATAGGCCTACCTTTGTGCTTGACGGATTTTTCATGCTGACGGACATCGTTCCTTCCCCCATGAGAGACACTAAAGTCGCAGTTACAAATCTTAAAAAACGCGTAATAAACTTTAGGAAAGTAAATTCGCTGTCCCATTTTTCAACATATTTACACGAAGTCTTAACTTTTTTGGCAGGGACGCGTCCTCTCTCGTTACTTCTCGTTACATCCATCTCTGTGTTTTTCCGGGTTTGTTCTCGACCGCGCCAGCCCTAACATTGCGAGAACTGCCACCGAGGCTACTGCAGGTGGCAGTTCTCACGAGGCTAGTGACAGATTATTATACGGGAGATTTCCGGGAACATAATAATTTGGGATGACGACGGGAAAGAGGGGTAAAATACGGTAGTTTCCCGGCCAAAACTAGCCTGGCCCTCGCCTTCCTGCACAGCTCCGCTCAATTCTCATTTCCCTTCACTGCACAGTCTGGGACTTTACCCGCCCACAAGGATTTGTCCAGTAGATTTTTGTTCGGACCAATCAGAGAACAGAAGGGGCGGAGTTTTGAATGACGTCGATTTCTTGCGCAGTTATCTATCTGTAGTTTTTTTTAACAATGGCGGAAGAAGTGAAGGAAGCTATTCGGTCTGTGTTGAGAAGCCTTCCAAATATTGAAATGTTAAAGTCGGAGCAAGAAGAATGTTTATTAAATTTTATTGCTGGCAAAGACGTCGTGGCGCTACTCCCCACGGGGTTTGGCAAAAGTCTAATTTTCCAGTTGGCTCCGTTAATATCGAAGGAGGTGGCTAGGCTAAATGCTAAAGAAGCAAACCCCATCGTGATCGTCGTTTCACCTCTTCTTGCCCTAATGGAGGATCAAATCAAGGAGGCACAGAAATTAGGAGTAAGTGCTGGCCAGCTCGGTGTGAACAAAGACTGTGACATTTTGCAAGGACGCTTCAGCCTGGTCTTCGGGAGCCCTGAGTCTTGGCTGCTCAATGCTAAGTGGCGACGGATGCTAAGCTCGTCTGTGTACCAGAACAACATCATTGGCATCGTGGTGGATGAGGTTCACGTTATGTACAAATGGTAAGCAAGCATTTAAAAAAATGTAATTAAGACTGCCTTTGCATTCCCAACATTGTCACTTTTAGTTATTCTACATGGTATGATTTAAAACCTGCACATTTTGCTGTCCACTTGCAGGGGAGAATCATCCAAGGGTGAGTCACCATTTCGAGAGAGTTTTAGCAAGCTTGGAGAATTGAGATCTATCACCAAGGAGGGTGAGTTGACCAAACTTATCTCTGTTTTAGGTGCTTGAAATCTAGCAGAACGATTTTTGAAACGTAAACTGTTATTGTGAGAATTGTCTTTTAATAAAAGATAGAAAAGACATTTATTTTTAATTATTTTTGCTCCTAAATGCTGAAATATATGCAACGGCAACAAAGACAGTCAAAACAAATAGTGTCTGTGTATATTTATAATTTGACACAAATAAATGGATGGTATATAAATGTCTGTGCATGTGTATTTGAGCAATAAAAAGACGATTTACAATCAGTGACTATAAATTGTTCAAAAGCTGACTGCAGAGTCAAACAGATGTTTTCGAAAAGGAGTAAAGCTGATAAAACATCAGCATTTTTTGCACATCAAATTAAATATGCTGTCTGTGTTAACACAACACACTAATAGCACATGATGAGATAGTGACCTTATGTAAAATTTTATAAAACTTAAAAAAAAAGTGCAAAAATGGACCTATGTGCGATGGTTAAAGAGTCATCTGGACACAGTTCATTACTAAATGTGATGCTCATGAAGTTTTCACTAGTGTGACGTATTACACAACACAACTTTTTTTTTATATGATCATGTGTTTATTTTGTAATTTTCTCTGTTGAACAGGAACACCAATCTTGGCACTGACTGCTTCTGCTGACATCAAATCAAGAAACCGCGTCACTCGACTTCTTCATATGGACAATGCCATTCAGATAATCACCAGCCCCAACAAGGAAAACATCCGTCTTGGATTGTGCAAGGTGCACATCAACGAATTAAGCTGCTTTGACTGGCTTGTGAAACTTGTAAAGGACAAGGGGTCAACCATGCAACCTGTACTTATATATTGCCAAACGTTAAAAACAGTGGGGAGAGTTTTTTCATACTTAAAAGCTGAACTTCAAGACTACGCCTGGGTAGGCTGTGATCATGATCATAAAAAGGAAAACCTACTAATTGGTATGTTCCACAGCAAGACACTCCCACAAAACAAGGACCGAGTGTTGTCTTCACTGGGAGGGGAAGGTAATTGCCGTGTAGTTGTTGCAACTACAGCCTTGGGAATGGGAATGAATTTTCCTAATGTTTCACATGTGGTGATGTATGGTATTCCTGGTGACTTAGAGTCCATAATACAACAGGTGGGCAGGGCCGGAAGAAATGGTCAGCCATCTCATGCCATCATATACAACACAGGACATTTATTTAAGGTAGAGGAAGAGGTAAAGCAGCTGCTGACGGGAAGCAAAACCACATGTTTCAGAAAACAGCTGTATTCACATTTTGAAAGTGAAGCCAGCCATTTAGAACCAGGTCATCTCTGTTGCACCTACTGTCACACTATCTGCTCTTGTACATCCAGCACATGCACTGAACCCCCCCCAGATTATGAACAGATTCAGAAAAAAAATGCTATTTGCAGATCTAGGAATGTGACAGCAGAGGACAGGTCTTTGATTGCAGATCTGCTCCAGAGTTACAGGGCCAGTCTAATCACTCCATCAAATAGACTCTTCACCTCACACGAAGCATGCACTGGTTTCAGTCAACAACTGGTGGACTCTGTGTTGAATCATTGTCAATATATATTTCACCTGTCATACATAATTGACAATCTTCCTGTATTCTGTTTAGACCATGCTAAAGAAATATTTTCAATCATTTGTGATGTGTTTGAAGATGTTGATGTTGATCATCAGTCTGATTCGGGAGGGAATTTCATTGAGCCAGATTTGTATTATGGTAATTACTTCGACAAAGCTGATGATGATGATGATGATGATGCATCCAGGAGCCATGCCACTAGCTCAGAGTCAGAGCTGTAAATTGTTGGGATTTTTTTTTTTGCTTTGTTTTTTTTTTTTTGAATGTCCAGAGGACCAGACTTAGCTTTTTTAGATGTTGGGATTACTGTTTTTAGTTCTGTGTGTACTCATGATGGTACACATTTGTACATATTGTCTGAATTTATTTATTGTCAATTACCTTAACAAGACTGTTAATAAATGTGCTACTTGATATTTAAAAAATAAGTCTGTTGTAACTTCATTTTGGAATAAGACAAAAAAAAATTAAGATTAGACTTCTGAAAATTGTGTAATGACAGCAGTAAAAATAACAGATATATAATTAAAAATATTACTTTATTAATAAGCATAAGAAAATAAAAGTATACCATAGCATCCATACAGTAAAAAATACTCTTGTTCATACTAATCTAGTTACACAACAAATACCAAACTTGACAGTAGCTTTGAGATGGTCACTGTAACTGAAACTTCAACAAATGAACCTATTTTTGACAAATTTAGGCCAACTGTTACATTGCTTCGTTTCAGAGTACTGTACAGTATTGTGAGGTATGCAAATGATTGTCGAGTTGGGAGAAGGATGCTAAAGTAACCATGACGCAAAAAAGTTACATTGTCAGTGCATAAATAATATGAGGTACATGGTAAAGTAGCCTGGTTAAAACCAGACCCTTGTCCTTCACAGGCTAATGGTAAAGAGGCTACACAGTAGCAACAAGATCTTTTCAGTATGAGAACTATCAGTGCAATGTAACAGTAAAAACTTTCAAAAATTTAGAAATAATAAAAATGCACAACAAAAAATACACAGTGTAAAGGCAGTATTAATAAAGTATTGCAATTGTATAGACAGTAAAATAAAGTGGCAATATGATTCACATTTTTTGGGATTTGAATCTAAAAAAGTAACCTTCAGAGAGAGGGTTTAAGTAATAACATTGTTACTACGTTATAATGTGTACAGGAACGGTATCACGCATGTTTTCCAACAAGATGTGTAGCAGGGCCATGAAAGAAACTGAATAACACGTTTAGCAACATTTTTGTTTGTAAGGGTAATTACTGCACAGAAATGAATATAATCTCAATGACGTAAAATATGAATTTACATACAAAATTAACCCCTAGTCCAAGTACACATATGATCGAACTTTAGGCTTGTACCATTACAAACACAAGATACATATTAAAGTGGTGCAGCCCTCCACTCTTTGAGCTTTGCACGCATCCACTGACATAAGTCCTCGTAATTTAGCCTGTACAGAATGTTGCGGTTGAAGTTGGGGAATGCAAGGAAGTGTCTTCCTGGTTGGTATTTGAAGACTTCCGTCTTCCTGAACACCTGCAACAAGGTTAAAATGTCATTTGTCATATCAGCTGCATGGTGGGTGCCAACAGGCCGGGATAACTGCAGCTCTCTGTCTGCTGTTTCCATCATGGTTTTTAAAACACCAACAGACCTGCTAACCCTGTCAGCTGTGTCATTTGTCAGATTGGTGCCTTTGTTCCTCAGAAATGATTTTAGGAAGTTATTGAGATGCTCAAGGTGCAGATCCAGTGGAATGTTTTTTCCTTTGCCCCCCCTGCCATTCCAGAATCTGTTCCAAATTACATCATGTGCAACCTGAGGGGACAAAGTGTCATTGACTTGGACTGTTAATAGTAAAGTGCTATATGCATATTTAGTGTGCCTGTAAGCTTTGAAGATAAGCAGTGCCACCTTATAAAGCCTAATCAAACGCTCCCCATCTCCCTCTTTTACTGCATCCAACATGTCCCATAGCAGAAATCCAAAGAAAAGCCTGGCCTCAGTATGTTGCTTTTTGTGGTCTGTCACACTAAAGGAAGCAGTCTCAGCAGGTGGCACAGATGGCATGACAAGATGGTGAACTTTGTTTTCATGGTTCTCTCTGCTCTTTTTGTTGATGTACACTCTACTACAACCAGGCTGACGGCAAGGAAGCTTCTCCTTTCCAGTGTGTTGTGGTGCACTTGCTGCTTCAGTCACTGCAGCTGACAGCTCAAGTGTATCTGCTGATGTCAGAAACTTGTCAACAACTTCTGCCACAGAGTCATGGAGCCAGGTTCTCTGTAAAATGGTCAATTTTAGTGATATTGAGCTGAAACTTGGTATGGTGATAGCTGACAATGTTTCCTATCATATTCCATATCAAAATCAAAAATCCAAGATGGCCGCCATAGCTACTTTCAAATGGCTATAACTCGGCCATCTTTATACATAGAAAGCTGAAATTTGGTGAGGTTGTAGCTGAAGACATCCTCTATCACGTACGGAAACCAAAAATGAAAATCCAAGATGGCCGCCATAGCTACATTCAAATGGCTTTAACTCAGCCATCTTTATACATAGAGAGCTGAAATTTGGTGAGGTTGTAGCTGAAGACATTCTGTATTACGTACCGAAACCAAAAATAAAAATCCAAGATGGCCGCCATAGCTAAAAGAGAAAAAATGCCATAACTCAGCCATCTTTATACATAGAGAGCTGAAATTTGGTGAGGTTGTAGCTGACGACATTCTCTATCACGTACAAAAAACGAAAATAAAAATCCAAGATGGCCGCCTTAGCTAAAAAGAAAAAACACCATAATTCAGCCATTTTTAATGCTATTTAGTTGAAATTTGGTGTAATCGTAGCTGAAAATGAACCCAAACACCTTTACTATCATTTCAAGAATTTTATTTGGCTCCGTGATATGTGCTATTAACATTTGGAGCCATTTGTATTCAGCATGGCTGCTAACGGACAGTAACCCGGCAGTCCCCGTCAAAGTTTCTCCAGGAACTTTCTAGTTTCTGTATGTTCTTTGAAAATTTACTGTTCGTTAGTGAGCGCGTAAGTCTAAACCCTTGGAAGTAAGAGTGCTCGTAAGTCGAGACTCCCATGTACATAAAATAGGTATGAATTTTTTTTATGCTCGCGTACGATGCACGTTCTTGGCTTTGTTTCGGACTCGTGTAAAATCAAGAAACCCTTTCAAGATCATGAACACGCCGATCAAAAAAAGGAGCCCCCAGCAGAGCTGCCCATGCAGGGAATGATCAGCGAAGTTGTCCGAGTGAAGTCTGATTATAACAAGCCATTCGACGGTGAACAGTCCAAAGCCAGACATAGCTCCGCAACGTACCGCCGTGTTTTTGGTCAGCCAATAAGCCCGCGGCGAAAACATAAATATCAGTGACAACAAACCAAATAGGAAATTTATAACGAAGGCTAAGATGAACGCATTAAGATCGGCCCTTAGTCGACTTGACGTTGAAACGTCAAGGCTGTACGTTACGTCGCCTTCTACAGTTTCAGCGGGTGGTAATGACACAACGGCAACATTATAATACGGTGGTGGTTGCAACGAGAAGAACTCTGCGTCGGCGTACGTTGAGACAATTCCTGGGTAGACGATGGTCTCCTCATAAGGAGGCGGGGTTCCCGCTCTAGCGTCGACGCTGTACGACGCGTCGCCTTCGACAGTGGTGGGTTCGGTAGGTGGTACTGACACAGCGGAAACATTGTAAAGCGATGGTGGTGACGAGAAGAACTCTGCGTCGGGGGACGTTGAGATAAATTCTGGGTGGACGATGGTCTCCTCATAAGGAGGTGGGGATCCGCTCCAATAGACTCGGACTTGGCTTGGCTCATCTCCTGGGTTTGAGTTGGAATATGCCGTTGTCGGCCTTCTACAGGAGTCAGACTCGGTGCACGACATTGATTGATATATATTCACTGGACCTAATATGTTCGAGACCATTGTGTTATTATCTTTATGTACCACAAGTATTCCTTATGCATACCGTTTTAATAATATGTATGTGGCATAAACAATGCAAGCCAAAAGCTGTTTTGTTGTTAAGTTCAATTTAATAAACAATGCAAGTCCATACAGCTGAAACATGTTAAACAAAACCAGTTGGGCAATCATAATTAACACTTTACATCCCGTTGATTCTAAGGTGTCTTGACGGTGACACATCAATCTCTGATGTGTACTTCGTGTAGATTAGTATCGTTAAGTATCCTCTGACTATTTTGAGACTGATTCTGGAAAATGTGGGAAATCAAACATGTTCGATCTGGCTTTGCACGAACCCAATCTCATAGATGCTCTATCCGTGGCATTACATGTGGCAGAGCTGGGGAAGGAGCATAAATTCTTGTGGAGCTGGGTGGAGAAAAGAGTATAAAGTATTGTGGAGCTGGGTGGAGAAAAGAGTATAAAGTCTTGTGGAGCTGGGTGGGGAAAAGAACACAAATTCCTGTGGAGCTGGGTGGAGAAAAGAACACAAATTCCTGTGGAGCTGGGTGGAGAAAAGAGCATAGAGTCTTGTGGAGCTGGGTGGGGAAAGCATAAAGTCTTATCGAGCTGGGTGAAGAAAAGAGCATAGAGTCTTGTGGAGCTGGGCGGTAGGAGGTTAGGAGCATAAGTCTTCTGGAGCGTGGAAGACAGAGCACAAGACTCGGACGTCTGCCAGGGTACACCCAAGCAACCGTGTTGGGAGCTGACACCTACGCACATTCCTTTTCTACGATACAGGTAAGAGAGTAATATTTTTGTCTCGTTCGACACGTAAACGCTGTAACATATCACGCCAGTTGTAGTAAAAAGTCGGTTTATAACTTCCAACCGATCCTTGGAAATTTATCAGAAACCCATGCTGGTCATCCACACGCACCTCTGGTACACCAACGTCCGGATGTAGCTTCACGTTAAAGTAATACACGGGCTCGCTTGGCTCCGGTTCCAGGTACATTTTTTCGGGGCTCAACATGCGTGCGATCGTCGCGGACTGATTGAACAGTATACACACGATACACGCGGACGCTACAAATCGACGCGTATGTGCATGATGACCGAACGCAGGCGGCTTATATTCGCTGGGACTCACGAGTGACCTAAGCGGCGTGGCGTGTTGGTCTCCTCGGTTGGTCAGTAACGTACCTTTACAGTACACACGGTTAACGCAGAGTGGCACGTTGGGGTCGTTGAGCATGGCAACCAACGTAGCTCTGTTGTACACGTGTCTCGTCAAAGCCCTGCCGGGTACGATGCGCTCTGCGAGCGCGGCAACCAATGGGCGCGGGTTCTTGCCCAGCAGTTCGAGTAACGTGGTGACAGGCGTACACTTCACGCACATAGGATCGCGTGCATCGGGGGTGCACAACGAACACGGTCGCTGAGCCACGTTGCATTCACCAAATAACAACCCGATGTCAACATCGGCGATGTGACGTATCTTCGCGACCCTTTCCAAGACTCGTCTACGTATCTCGGTCCTGTAACGGTTGCTCTCCATCTCCCTGTCACGGTCGTTGTATTCACAGCTGGGTTGTTTATGTGAACCGGACACATGCGGCAAGGCATAAAGTTCTCGCGTTTCCCTCCCTGAGTCGCGTTTAACGTCCGCCGTGCACAACATACAACGTTCGGCGGCTTGCTCGAAACAGTCAACGCATAGCCACACGCAACAATGCCTCGCGCTCACGCGCTGAAACAGCGAACACACGTGACACGTAAAGTCGCGTATGATCGAACATGCGTTGTAGTGCGGATCGGCCTCGTACCAGATTGGGTTGTTTCTAAAGCACGTGATGCAAACGCGTGCGTTGCACGGACATTTAAGACGCACACCGGATCTCGTGGGATCTTTGCTGCTTTTGACCAGCGTCACCGTGCACACCACGCACGTGTTACTCACGTCGCCCCTTCTGCGCTTGCACACGTCGTTGCTTTGGTGCGAGACGAGCGAAACGCGTCTGTACAGGTTTGTAGCTTTGCGTCCCGAGTTAGCTAACACATCTCTGTGTTTCTGTTCACAGTCATCCAAGAGCCCCGGTGGAACCTGGTTTATGGCCACCGCCGACAGACTGTGCTGTTCCATCTTCAAAGCGCTCTCGCTGGATCCTGCGCCGGTGCTGGGAGACGCCTTGTACGTTCCAGGTGCCGAGGGTGTACGGCTCGCCGAAGTTAAAAATTTCACTGAGTACACATGTCCCGATCACCGCTTCAACTTTACCAACTCGTTGCGGTTGCTGCAATCGAAAGTCACGCCGTGTGGTCCACGAGACTGCAGCTGTGTTCTCTGGGAGCGTCAATCACGTAAGCAGCGATGCAGAGAGCGCACGGTTGATGACCTCTCGTCTTCGGTGGTCGCGAGCGAGACTGCCGGTTGCGAGGAAGCGGACCGGAGTCAGTTATTCAATGACGCTTCCGTATTGTGGGCATACGAATTAAACCACATTGTTACCGCCTACGGTTGGATTATGAAAAATCGTACCCAGCGTTTTGTGAAGTGTAGCAACGCCGTGCTGGCGTATCAGCCGCGCCGATCGCGTGTGCTACCTCCGGGCCTGTACATCTACGCGAAAAAGCCACGACATATAGATTGCACGGCCGAACGTCCCATATGCGTGATCGAGCAGTTCGCGGGACAAGTTGAGCCTTCGGCTGAACTGCCCGAGCGCGTATTCATAGATGTGTTTCCTGGCAGAGATAACTACAGCGCCGTGTACGTGGTGTCGCGCACCCTAAGCGTTGTCGAGAACGTGGAATATAGCAACAGAGTTTTTGGCGAGCTATCGGCCATGGCCTTGGTGGATTACAGATCCACCGGCGCCGTGGCGTGTAAGCACCACCAGGTGGCTATTAGAAACAAAACGGTGTACGTGTTAGACTTGAGGTGGAACGGCATGAACACCAAGACCGATTGCCTCAAAGCTATACCGAAGTTGCGAGGTATCAAAGCGCTCATATGGTCTAATCACAATGAAAACAACCAGGATATAGAGGCCAACGTGCTGTCGTGGCTGAGCGGCCACACGAACCAACTGCCCACCTCCGTCAACCTGATCGACTACACGACGGAGCGCAACGGGATTCGATACATTATTTTGGACATAGACGAATACAAGAGCAAGTTACCACGAGCCCCACGCCTAGGCACTTCCCTGTTCATGCCCGTGTATTTCATAGGCGACCGAAAAGTTGCCAGCCAAGCCATCGGTACGCTGCCGGCGAACATGGCACGCATGGGTTCGCCGTGCACCGACCCGGCGCTGCAGTGGTACGCGTTACCCTCGCTCGGGTTTTGCAACCCCACGCCGTTTAGCCGTGGAACGCTCACGGATTCTACATGGCAATGTTCCCAAGAAGATCATTCGCGGCTCGTTGAGTGGACACTGCAAACGCCCGGCAGCGAGTGCTCGGGCTTGGCTGTTCAGTATACGCTGTACTATCACGAAATAAAACGCGAGTATAAAATGATGATGACGCACACCCTGCCTGATGCTCAGGACATGTGTATGTTTCGATTGTAATAAATAAAACCCAACTTGGCCTTGCCACGTTTGTCTCGTGCTTATTTTCCAGAGTGTGTTTATAATAAATGTACTTACGGTACTCACGTTACATATGTTCTGACGGGTCTATTATTTGTGTGTGTGGGGTTTTTTCTTGTCACAGTCATGATGAGCGATTCGCCTACAATCCAAAGGTGGCTCAAGATTGCCACCTCGGTATACAACGGAGCATTGGATGGTTGCCGACAAACCTTTGACACAACGACATCGATACTCGAGCACCTTCATAATTACAATAATGCAAGACCCAACAGAAGCAAGGAAGACACGAAACATCTCAGTTTCTATTTTCATCCATCCGGCCTCGAGGGACCAATCGGCCTAGATAAACTTGTGTCAGTATCTTTGGATAAATCGTTCCATTGTCGGATATGTCACGGTTTTAAATTAGATCATGTCCACCATGGACACCCAACGCGTCTTAGTTACAAGGTGACACCGACTCAGGATATTAAGTTACACAGCACATTAGAGTATATACAGCATCTAGCCATCTTCCACACCCCGCTGTTCCTCGTGCTCTTTATCGACTTGGTACAGAATAAGCGTTACGAGCTATACGGCGACAAGGACGCTACCCGCGATATCGTACAATATATTTACCGCGGTCTCAGCGAGTGCGTTGGCGAGTTGACAACTCTAACACCCGACGTGTGCGATGACTTTGTTACAATGTGGTGGCGATATCAGGAAGCGCGGGTTCGCACTTTGTTCGATGTCACGTTACCGTGGTATATTCAGTATCACACATCGACCGACCAACGTTGGAACCCCGTTCGCGACCCCTGGACCGTTAGAAAACCCCAGATCGTATACAATTTCATTCAGCATAGTACGGTACATGAAGTGTTCCACGGAGATGTGTGTGTCAAACCTACAACGCCGGGATTGACCAAGTGCGCCGCGGGTTTGGATTGGCACACATATTCATTTCGCGTGACCATAAACAAGCTAAACTGCGACACCTACCTCGAAGCTATCAGCCTGGCGTGTAAGGCCCGCGAGCAGTGCACCGCCGCCCGGCTCTTTTTGCACAACGTCGTATACCCGAAACTAGACTGTATTGCGCTAGAGGAAACGGGACAACCTAACACCGTTGCATTGCATCTCGTGACGACGCTCGATTCCAAATGGATCCCGCTACGCGATTGGCTGAAGCGCACAACCAACGGTCGTGCGGAAAAACTGCGCGTGGCCGTGGGTGTCATAGGATTCTTTCGCGCTATGTATGTGGCCAACAAAAGACCACCGAAGGAACTCTACACGTTGTACAAACGGCTCAAGCACACATCGAACGCGGAGCTACCAAATTTATTTTTCGTCCACACAGTAACAAGCGATGTACTGTCGTTGTTACCGTACTGCTCGGTAAATCTACTCTGTAGATCTAGCAATACGAACAAGGACGAAGAGAGTCTTGCTGCAGTATGCTCGAAGATAGTCTCGGTTGTCGTCGGTTCACTCATAAACGAACCACCCGACGCGCGATCGCCGTGCGATCCCTCGAGTTTGGTTGAGTTTTGCACTAACCGTTGTCTGGATGACAGGGCGTGGAGCACGATTACGAACCACGTTGTCGGTGTACAAAAACGCACCGCGAGTATAATCGAATCGGGTACGCCGTATCTACACGACTGTACCAACCAAGATTCGCTCACCGAAAAGCTCAAAGGTATGGCGTGCGTCCTCCCGTTCCACGTGGCGATGATAATCCCCTATACGAACACAGACGCGGAACAGGCTCCCGAAGAACTCACGTCGCTGATTCGAGTTATGTCTAACCAATGCGAGGCAATCAGGGTCGCGACACACGAGCGTACGCGAAAACGCATCGCCGACGCCAGCGTAGCCGAGGTATACGAGGAAACCCACCGCCGTGGCACGAACAAACACCAATTTGCGACAAATCTTTGTTTTAGCGTGAACACACCCGTGTACACCGTCGCACCCGATTCGCCACCGGAACCGTTTACTAACTCCATGCTTTTTATGATGGAAGACGAATCTCGTACCGAAGGCGCGACAGCGATGCAAATCTCCTCGTCTGTCTACATGTGTCCTCCCGTAAACCACACACCAGTAGGTCACCACGACGAGCACCGAGAAGAGATTAAAAAAAACTCAGATGGCGTGTGGCGAGCGGTAACCGAGTCGACCGGAGAGATGTGCGGCGAGCAAGATGTTCTGGAGCGATATATATCAAACACCGACGGCAGAGAAGCCGCAGCAGCAGTCGACAATTTATTAAATCTATCTATATTCAACCAACAGCCAGATACCCGCGGCGACGCGGAGCACTGGATTGATGTGGTGCCACTCAACCCCGCGATCGGCGACGATTTACACGCTCCATTCGAGTCTCAACGACACGTGGTTGAGCATAACTCGGAGCGATTTACGGCAAACGTAGACGTCCGAGAACAACACGACCCCGTAGAAAATGTATCTATGTTCAACCAGCAACCGGATACTCACGCAAACGTGGAGCTCGCGAAATGTTATACTGAAGCATTGACATTCGACCCCGCGATCGGTGACGATTCACACGCTCCATTCGAGTCGCAACGACACGCGGTTGAGCATAACTCGGAGCGATTTACGTCAAACGCAGACGTCCGAGAACAACACGACCCCGTCGACGATTTATTAAATTTTACTATGTCCAATCAGTATCCGGATACTTCACACGCTCCATTCGAGTCGCAACGACACGCGGTTGAGCATAACTCGGAGCGATTTACGTCAAACGCAGACGTCCGAGAACAACACTACCCAGTTGAGAATTTATTAAATTTCACTATGCCCAATCAGTATCCGGATACTCGCGGCGACACATTGGTCATGAATCGGTGGCTGGAACTCGCGGATAGGGACATCGCTCCGTGCGCGGAGCCTGTGGCTGAGAACCCAATGTCGGATGAGCGCGCTCGGCTCATGGAACAACTGCTAGTCAAGCACAACAGGTGGCGGTCGAATGGGATTCCACCGTTGCCAGCCACGTCGCAGTTGTACGTCAAGTACAGCCCCATGCAGTACATAACGCCGTTCGAGCACGACCTTTTATACTACAAAACCACAGTGCGAACAAATCCCGCGAACGGCAGTCTCGTAACCAATCCGACTGTTGGGCTGGTCACCCCATCTGTGCAAATGTGCGGCTCACGCACTCCCGATTCGTTCGCGGTGATACGTTGCACGAATGGCTCTTACACCACACACGCAACGTGTGTCTTACGCACACAAACTCCGGGGTTTCTAGCTCAGCGCGTATACACGGTCCCGTCTGAAACGCTCGATTGCCGTCACGAGCCACAAAGTTACATCGCGATCGATTTGTCGCAACCACCGGCGCTCGCAAACACCGAACCTAACTTCGGCTACTCTATGTTCAAACACGTCATTCTTCGGCTGCAGGAACTACCCACGGGTGAAAACATGCCGCTGTCGCGAATATTGAGGATACACGCCCCCACGGCCAACTATCTCGGACCCGTGGCAACCGTACAAAACACACTAGGTGTTTTAACGAGGAAGGTACAATGTAAACCCGAGTTGATGCGGACCGTACTCGCGATACACACGCGACTACAAATTCATCCGTTCGTAGCTAGAGTGTTTACGTTGCAACTTCTCGCAGTACCTCTCACTCACTTCCCGTCCATAGGCATGTATACGGGCGAAAGTGTGGGCGAGTGGTCTCTCGGTTCACACGTCGGTATTTCATTCACGGAAAGCGACGACATGCACGCGTTGTGTTATCACGTGACTATGTGCCTTCTGCGTGCACAAATATTAATGACAGAGATTGTAGGATTCCCGTTGTCCATTATACACCCCGCCAGAGTGTGGCGTCGCGCCGATATATTCTCGTTAGATTTCATATCGTGTCTTTTCGACACGTTTTATAAAGGTTCGAAGGCGAAACCCTCGTTTGCGGACGGCGCCGCAGCCGTCGTATCCACTCTAGAAAATTTCGGTTTGTACAACAGATTACCCGTCACCGTTCAAAACGCGTTGTCACCCGGCGATTGTGTGGAAAGCGACGTGTTTCGAGTCGCGTACCAGCATTTGACGGGCGTTGCCGCGGACGCGGATATCATCACGATCCTTGGCGGCCAGCGCGCGCCTTACCGTGCACTGACATTGCAAACGAACGAATACACGGTCGGTCCGTTTGGTCCGTTTAACCTCCAGATTCAGAACCAATACCTGAAATGGAACGAGGTCATCATAGTTGAGCCCAACTCGGGTCAGCGGGAGCGCGTTCCAGCGAAACTATTAGCCACCCAGTCCACGGAACCTCGGCTCGGTTTAGACGAAGGCGAATTCCCACGGCGGAAGCGTAACGCAACCCCACGGCCGTATAATCGAAAGAAACGCAATGTCCCCGCAGTGATACAGCCGCGCCCACAAACCGAGCCCACGGTACAACCGCGCGAAGACGCGCGTGTGACAAAGGGTCCACGTGACGCACATCTATCGCACTCACACGTGACCTGGCAAACGCCAAACAACTACCGGTATACATCGGAGGATTCGGTGTGTAGCGTATACAACCAAATAGATTGATGTTTTCATGTTGGTCTTGTAGTACTGGTTTGTTTTCTGTTCCTTCTCCTACATGTACCTAGATCGCGGTTGGTGTTTTCTTATTGCACGAGGCGCATACTCGCGCTGGTGCGTGTATTTGTTTTTATAATGTTAAAACTCACGTTTAATAAAATTAGAACACCCAAAAAAATTGTTTCAGTGTGTTTATTGTCATACAACACAGATATACAACAATAGCCAACAACTTCTTGTGTATACTATCGTGGAACATAAACACTCTCGCCTTTCAGTATAACGAACAGTTCCGTAGGTCGACCAAGAATCATACTCATATTTTCTTTTTGTCGAGCCTGAAGACCGGTTCGTAGTGATTGCCAGCAAGACTCACGTACGTTGTGTCCGTTTGGTACACCGGATACGTAGTGTCTAGTATGAATTCACATTTTGTTCCGTATGCCAAAAATATCATGCTCATGTCTTGAACCGTTAACCACCTGTTTGGTTCCATCAGTTTATCACGCAGACCCAGACCAGAATCGAGTTTATGCTCGATTAAATATGCACTTACAACCTCAGTGTCTTTACCAGTTCTGTATACGTACTCCACAGTTTTAGATACAATTGTATCGCGCAGCTGTGCTACATCATCCCCTGTGTGGATATTCAACAACTTGTTAATCGCGTGAAACCCGCAATAGTTATCCGAAGCAACACCTTTAGTGCACAGACCGTTTAGATGCAGATATGCTTTTAATGTGTTTTCATCTATATTCTCACATGGCGCTTCGATTTCACACCCCTTGGCTCGCATCACTACCCATCCGTCCGTAGCCCACACAAGCCAGCCGGGCGCGTTAGGAGTTTTCGCGTTCGACCTATTGTCGCGCACCAGATGTGTCGAACCCGTGTCCCTGATCAGTATATTCACGTTATATAAATGACACACGACAACCACAATGGGTATATATTTTTGATCTTCGTGCCATACTCCGTTTATGTGCTTCATATTTGTGCACATCGTAAAATGCGAGTCTTGCGTTTGAATGCATTTCATAATTAGATGGATCATAACGGCCAAACGATTGGGCGTAGCGGGTTCTTCGTTCGATTTCTTAGTGTGTAATAATGTCCATAACGCCGCCACTAAACTCCCTTTACGCAAATGCGTTGCGTTCGTTGCCACGGAACTATCGGCGGAACTAACACACTCAAAGTATGGAAATTCGTCCATCGATACGGTTGAGACCTTGTAGTCGCAGTTCACGTCCCCCGGTGTGTACGATGGACACTTGTTTACGGTCACACTATGTACCTTTGCGATTTCAAGTCTTTTTGTCGGCTTTACGATCGACAACCCCGTACAGAGCACTGTTTGTGACACGGTCGTGCGCGTTTCACACCCGCTTTCGGTATCGAGGTTCACACTCGAATTGTTACACGGCATGGGTTTATCAGAAGCGTTTACGTGCTGATCAACACGGTCGTCGCGTCGCGTCAAGTCATAAGAGAGCACCTCGGGTAAACAGTCGCGGTCGGCCGCATTGGGTTCGAGTAACGTGTCACACCACATATCAAATTCGATCCCTAGGGCGCTGTCCACGGCCGCGGCTACGCGTTTACCGGCGGGCGAACATAGTGTCCCGTTGACGGTGCTGTACACGTTCTTCGCCATTTGACCCAAATATAGCCGCCGCTTCACGTCTTCTTGGGTTACGTTGTTTGTTTTTATGTAATGTTCTCTTTTCACATCGAGCGCTTCGCGTACGCACCCGGGATACTTGCGTTCTATTGCTACGTAGCGCAACTGCGCCCACATCGCGGGCACGTATAATCTTGCAATGTACAGGCGTTCGCGGTCGTCTAGCAAACCGTCAAATAGTATGCGTAGCAACATTTTCAGCCGCTCCCCGCTGAAGCCTACAACGCTTCCGTTCGGTGCGGGATCGACGGTGAACATTTCGCAGACGAGCTTATCGGCGTCCGAACCCGACTCTAACAATGTGGCGCGTAGCCCGGGTAGAGCGTGTACGTTGCACACGTACACGAGAATGTACCAGACCGCAAAATATATCACACCGGCGTGCGTCACGTCGTCAGCGCGCTTCGCGGCGCGCCCCAAACGTTCTCCGCAGCCGGCGAACGTGATAGCCAACGTGTAATTGATCACCTTATCCGGACAACTGTCGCCCGATCCGACAAAACACGGCAAAACGCCTTCTCGCAGAGTACGGGTCACACGCTTATATTCTTGTTCCGTGATCACATTACGCGTCAGTAAAACATCTAACGGCGCTACAAAGTAGGCACGATAACGATCGTGGTCGATTCGATGAGTCGAACCCGTGGCCGTGGGGAAAAACCCACGTATCCTATTTACACCGATCATGCGCCACGCGTGTACCAACAGATCTACAATGTACACCGGGTTGGGTGCGGGCGGGAGAGCGAGGGTTTTATATAAAGGATAACAGGCTCGTGTTGCATTCACGTGTTCGGGCCAGTATTTACCCAGATACGCTTCGCGCGTCGGAACGGCGAACCGCAATTGGTCTACTGCGGATTCCGACACCCTGGGATAGTTCAACACTATACTCAACGCGACGTCGATTGGGTCATCGGGAAGGGCTTCGTCGTCCACGGACTGCAACTTGTCATTCACAGAAACGGCACGGCACATGTTGCTGTAATACATCTCGGGTACATCCAGAGAGTTCGTTTTAGTTCTCCTTGAGACGGTCACCGCGAGATCTCCGATCAACGCGCGAACATCATCCGTACTTAATGTTTCGTTCACGTCCGTATTAGGCTCGTCCTCATCGTCGTCGACGTCGGCGCGTTGTTCACCATCAACGTGGTCTGGCATGTGATCGTTGGCGTACAACATAACAGCACACGTTACATTAGCGACATCTCTCTCCTCGAAATGCAAGCGTGAAATGTGCACGTGTGTCGAGTGCACCAAACACCAACTTCGCATATCAATCTCGTACATGTCTTGGGTTCCGTGTATATAACATAAAACCCAGCACAGCTGAATCACCGCTTCATTACGCGTCAACCAGTCCCACTCGCGCGTGGCCTCGACGGCTGCACATTCCAACAAGTATGCACACGATGCAAGAATCCTCTCAAAACACCCACATTGTATCTTCGGGTTACTCAGCTCCAATTCTATTGTGCGCACAGCGTTGACTGCGGCCCACGGTGTATACTCGTGCCGCGCCAAAAACCCAAGCATTTTACGTATCGTACCATTGACCGCGCACTGTACGTGACCACATTTTCTTAACGTGGAAAACACCATGTTGCGCTTCGCGTCGGTTGGCAACATTTTGTAGTCGTAGAACTCCTGGGCCCAGCCCAGTTTGAGTTCATTGTGGGTTTCATCTGACAGTTTCTGATCGCGTAGCCAGTCCGACCGCAGTATCTCGTGTAGTACGGGTGCCAGTATTGTATCACATGCGAAAACACCAAAGTTGTCGATGGCTAAGCTAACAGTTTCGGTTTGTGGAACACACGTTTTCACGAGGTACAACAGTCGGTCGTCGTTCTTTTGTTCCAGCACGAGTTTGTGTAACGCAGGTAGTGCGCCGCACGCGGTCGCAACGTGCCGTAATCGCTCGAACGCGGTTTTCACGTGTAGATTCGATCCAAACCACGTTCCGTACATGG
>JBBPBX010027364.1:21808-33092 GCA_038048925.1 Garcialebias charrua | reverse complement strand
TAACCTTGTAAAAAATTTGTCTGTGTTAAAAAGACTTGCATGTGTAAAAAAGATTTGTAACCTTGTGAAAAAAAAGATTTGTATTATTATTTTTTTTAATCAAAGTTTTTTCAAAGCACATCAAAGTTCCTGGTATGAATGGTGGCAGGTGATATGCATTCATTTGAAGAATACTGGGGCTTTAATTTTCAAATAAAATTTACAATTACCGGTGCCAAAAAAAAAAAGTATTTAAATTAAATTTTAAACCAACAGTGAGTATTTTGGTAAAGTAATGCTGATTTCACACATGGCTGTTTGCTTGCATTTTGTTTTTTCTGGTATTACCTTTTGTTACATGTCAAATTATTAATTTGTTGATAGGAGCTTTAGTTGTAGTTATTTAGAAGCTCTGCTGTTTCCAGAAACCACAAACTCTCCCCATGTTTCCATTTTCACCAAGTTCATTTGCGCCTGAGACAATAAGGAAAACTGCTGACAAATCGTCTTGTGCTTCTCATTTCAACTACAAAACGTCCTTGGATCAACCCGGCTCAGTGAAATATTGAACGAGCCGAGCTACAGAATATATTTAATAAGTGCAATTACCTTGACAATGTCATTGATGAGCTCTGCAGAGGATTCAGACTTCTCTGGTTATTACAGCAGAATCTCTGAACATTATTGGCATTATCTGTGACTGATGTTCAACAAAGTCTCTTTCTGAAATTGTACAAGTTCCTGAATAGGTGAACAGGACTTTCCTCGGTTGATTCTGCACTGAAGGACTTGATAGTCCAGGAGGGTCAGTCACAGAAGCCGCTGGTACTGAGAATTTATCTCCTGCTATAATTAGATATTTAAAGAATTTACTTGAAATCCTGTGTGTGTTTTAAGTAGCACTGCCTTTTTAAATCCAGGTTTCTTTAGTTTGAGGCTCCCGTCTTAAATATTTTCACACAGTACCCAGATAGTTAAAGTTTAATGCATCAGGTTAATACATTATGAATTAAAAAAAAAGGCTCTTAGTGAGCCTGAAATCTTTGAAAACCCTTTCAGGTGTGTTTGTACTTTGATATGTTTGAATATAATGAGGACATAACACGAGTGAAACAATAACTCAATATTAAGCTGAGCTTTTCTGTGCAATACTGTATCACCGGTACTAAAATTAGACACACCTCCTCCCAAAATGATGCACAAAAACTGGTCCATCTCTGGTCCAATATTAAACTAGACTAATGTAATTCTTTATTAAAAAACGTTTTCTGGAAATCTCCAAAAAGTTTTCAATTGATCTAAATTGCTGCTGGAGTTCTAATAAGAGGTGACATTTCTCCAGTTTGGACTTCTTTCCCATGGCTCCTTACATTTTAGAATCTTACTTCAACAGAAAAGGCTCTCAGCTAGAGCCAGCCGATATATTGGTGGGCCCGATAGTTTAAGCCGATTTAGACGTTTGGGGAACTATTATTATTGGCAATAACTGTCCCATTATGCGCAGATATTGTATAATCACTTCTAATTTTCACCCAAAAAATGCTAAAACAAGCCATAATTGAACAAGGTATCCAACAGAGGGTACATGAAGACTACTTTCAAGTCATTGCTTTAAGTTTCACTTTTAAAGTTCAACACAGCAGAAGCTGGGAGCAATACTGTGCGTAGCGTATTTTGCTGAACAGAGCATGGTGAGTTAATATTAACCGATCTGTAAAATTTAAAAAATTTAAAAATTATTTTCAATCCTTCAACCCGCTTTTCATTGGCTACGTGCCTCTCAAGTTAGCAAGCTAACGTTAGTGTTCAGTTGCATCGCAGTCACTACATTAGCCTCGTTGTCAGTAGTTAAAGCAACTAGTCCTGTCAGACTGAGCTTCCAGTTTTGAGGACATCCAGTGTTAATTCAATTCAGTTCATAACATAGTAACATTATCTTTGTCGTCCTCAGTGAAATGCACTATTTGTTTAAATATAATAAACATTGCTGCAGTCAATACTATTTAGGCCTTCACCACATGTGACTGACTTGATAATTTTATGGTGAATAGTGGAAGATAGAAAATGTGAACGCACATTAGGAAGACTGTTTTTATGACCAGTGCACCACTTGTAAACCTACTGTGGGACTGTAGCATGGATCTGATTTGCTTAGCTTCATGGTTGCCAACAGCCACGATAAATAAACAAGCCCCGCTCCACTCGCTTATTACTTGGATTATTGGAGGGTGGACAAAGCTAAAAGATTTTCAGCCATTATATTGGTTATTGGCACAAACCCTCCAAATATCAGTATTGGCGATAGTCAAAATTTCCATATCAGTCGAGCTCTCAACAACAAAACTCACAAACTGAATCAAATGAACGCCTCGACATGAAGGTGCACAAATGACCGTCACAGAACCAAACTCGAAAACCTCCATACATAACTAACTAAAGAAACCAACCAAGCTTCAGAGTGGGGCTAACTTTCAGGGCTGCCAATCAGAACAAAGATCAGTCTAACAGCTGCTCTCAACAACACATTATTAACTGTGAATTAATGTAGACAAGTGAAAGGTCCTTATTATCTGCGTACACTTGATTCACTTCAGTTTAGTGCGATAGCCCCTATAAACACCTGGTTCTAATTTCTGGGCTGCTCCTCAAGCATCTGTACGTTTGTCTTTCTCCGCTCCTAATTTGCATGTTTAGTTGTAACACTGACCACGATCTGCACCATTTTATAGATAAAACACTGCGTCTGGGATAAAAAGAAGTAAAACATAGGCTTAACCCGAAATGCTAAAGATGTTAACTGTTGATTAATACACATTTTATTTTTAATTCACATACTTTAAATTAAGAAAACTAACGTTAATTCAGTTACCACATTTCATGCATTTGGATGCATCAAATCATTTTGGCTGCTTCTACATTGCTGAGGTGTTTATGAAAAACAAAACAAACAAAAAAAAAACAATGTAAAGATGCTATCTTTGTGATTTATATGGTCCCCTACCCCCAAAAAAACACATCCCAGCTTTTTACACACAAAAGAACAAATTCACACATAACACGGCCACTGTGGAGTCCTAGTGATTCTATTTCAAACACACAATTTGCTGGTATAATTTACATAAATGCTATAATTAGATCACGTATTGAAGGTATATTGCAGGGCTGTCAATCGCTGAATGAGTCCACATTAAAAGCACAGCGGCAGCTAAGAAAAACAGCCTCCAGTGTGCAGCAGGTCAGCACTAGTGGCAGACTTATTTGTCTTTCTTGCCTGTAGCATCCTCTGGGAACAAGATTCTGCATCATTTCTCAAAAGGCTCCAATTTTTTTCCCAGCTTTACTGTCCCATTTACTTCTACAGGGCGTGGATTTCCCCAGTAAGTCAGACTGCACTTAAAAACAGAAAATCAGAAAATCTCACAGGCAGATGGATAATAATGCTTTGCAATCTGTCTCCCATTCTGCCTGTCTGCAGGTCAGCATGTTAACACACGAAGGTGGAGTAGCTTTAATCTGAGAACTGATTCCCAGGGATAAACGGGATGGTTCGTTTGAATCAATTACAACCTCTCGCTTCTAATCCCCATCAATTTAGCTACACTTCCCGTTTGTATTATCCTTTCACTTGACTGTTAAACTCTGATGAGAGAAACACAGTGGATCCTCTCAACTGCAAGTGAAGACGGAAACTCAAGAAAGTGTCGTTACTGTTCATCCTGACAGCAGCCAGAAAAAACGAGGCGTTTCGGAAATAAGATCTATTTACGGGGCTTTTATTTCTCAAGAAAAACTGAACAGATGTGTGGGGGCCAGAAATTATGTTCATCCTTGGAGAAATTATCTATAATGAGCTAATTATTCTTCTTAAAAACATGGAAAACACATGAGAATAAATCAAATAATGTGTGCTTGAAAATACTGGCATAATAGATTTTCAAGTAAATTTCCTATTGAGTTGTAGCCCAAAGCTTTGGTAAAGTAAGCGTGTGATGTTCTTACAGGTGGGGCTGCCAGCCAGCCGTACTTGTCCTCCGTGCGGTTCATGTCCCGGTCAAACGCGTAGAGCTGACTGTAGCGGAGGTCATCCGTATCCACCAGGTTAAACTGCCGCCGGGCGTAGTGGTAACTCTGATTGTTACCTTCTCTGGGGAAATCCAGCCACTCAGGATGGCCAAACTCATTTCCTGCAACACAGAGAGCGTTATTAAAGAACATACATAATGAAGGGAAAGGCACACTGTCTTTGAATTAGCATACTCCATCATGTCATGCTTTATGAGGTTCTTTTTCCTCTGAGGTTTTGCGAAAATTTTAACAAGACAAAAAAAAAAAAAGAGGGAGAGAGAGAGAAGGAAATCAAACGCGCAAAAGTCACCGGCAGTCTTCAACCTTTTTATCACTCCAGAGGATTGTGGAGCGAATAATAAAGCAGCTGCGGTGTTTCTTCAGAACTGTGACGAGCTTCTTCTGACTTGAGATCCTTTCATTTTATGAATAAAAGCTACAAATAAAATCAAACATAAAATCACTGAGGAACGAACAGATCAAGACCCATTTATATACACTGTAATCATTGATATACATATGTATTTTTTAATTTGGCAAACTTCAGATGAGCATGATTCATTAGATTGTACAGAAAACATTTAAGAGAAACTACCGTATTTTCCGCTGTACACGTGGCATCGTCGTATAAGTCGAAACAGTCGAAATATGTCTAATAAAGTGGGAAAAAACATAAATAAGTCGGTTCGCCATATAAGTCACATCTATTATGCGTCACCGCTGACCACCCGGAAACGTGGGCCAGTGTTGTGCCAAAAATGGATTGGCTGCCAAATGGCGGCCACGGGAGTGTGCATGGGAGGACTTTAACAAGAATTTAACAAGATTGACACTTAAAAAGATTATTTGTTTGCTCGACATTATAGTAAAGGTGTGTCTCAGTTGAACTTTTCTTTAATAAATGCACTTTAACAGCCAAATCAGCTGCATTTTGCCCGTGCGGCGCAGCGAAATGCAGCTGATTTGACGTTTGCTACAGGAGTTCTGGAGCGAGACGAGGCAAGCCAAGTGTCTCATTAATAGCCACTTTTACCTATTAATGAGACACTTGGCTTGCCATAATGCCCAAGGGCCTTCTAGCAGCTGTAAATGGTAATGCTTAATATTTTTCATGTCAGAATAAATGAAATTGTCAGATCTCATCCAAAAATTGGTTTATAAATATGGGGAAAAACAAAACAAAACATACATTTGTCGCTACAGTGTATAAGTCGCAGGAGTTGCAAATTTATGCAAAACGTTGCGACTTATATGGCAATAAATATGGTAAATAAGGTTATTAGAAATAATCTTACTAACGTGCTTTTGCTTATAGCTTTATGTGTACATTTATTACATTTTAACTACTTCCACATGCTTTAATGATCTTTTAACAATTAATGGATCAAAATCTTGAGCTCTATCTAGAACAATGTGCTGGAACTTTTAGCATTTTTTTTTTTTTTTTAACTTTCTTTACTTTACTTTCTTTACAAAAGTTCTCCTGAGAAAAAACAATTGAGATCTCTGAAATTCATTTAAAAACATTTCTCCCTTTGAAATGTACTTTAGCATATCCACTCTGTGTTTGGTCTTTTGCCAACTGTAGCTTTTAGCTTAAAGGATTGCTTTATTTATCTTTAAGCATCTGTTTTTCTATTTTTAGCCTTTAATTAACATCACTTTTAGTTTTTTTGCTGATTGTTGCTTTTAGCTACTGTTTGGCTGCTTGTATCTTCTGTTCTGCTTGTCTAATGCAAATCAGTTTTCAGCTATGATTTTGCTAATTTTAGCCTTAAGCTGCTGTTTTTATTTTCTATTTTGTTCTTTAAACTTAAAAATAAGATAAAAATTCATCCTACAAAACATTTCAGCAAAGTCGTTTAGCACGCTGTGTTCACACTGGATTTTTGCCAAAAATACAGTTTCTCTAGGTTTAAAATTTTCTCTTCCCAAACTAGTTAGATAATTTCTAAAACAGTAAAATAAAATAAAATGCGTTAATTAAAGATAAAAAGCAGCT
The DNA here is from genome assembly GCA_038048925.1 of Garcialebias charrua. Lineage (NCBI taxonomy): Eukaryota > Metazoa > Chordata > Actinopteri > Cyprinodontiformes > Rivulidae > Garcialebias > Garcialebias charrua. Next base: position 27,046 of record JBBPBX010027364.1, on the reverse strand, counting down.
ACTAACATGACTGAATGTTTCCGGAATATCAATATTTCACAGAGCTATATGCATTCAGCAGAAGTTTAGGAAACGACATCCTTGCAAGGAGATGAGATAATGAATCTGTCACCAAATGTCATGACAACATCATAAAACAATAGCCGGCATAATTGAATTCCCAGCGGAGAAGCAAACAGACAATAGATGTAGGAAGATGCAACCCCAGTAAATAAAAAAAAATTAAAATCGAGAGAAAAAAAAGAGAGCAACTGGATGAAGTGGAACTGACGGCGACTGACAGCAAATTCTAATGAAAATGATTATGGAGGTGTTAAAGAAAGTGGCAAACAATAAGAATTGGACTGCCAACAGAACGAGATCACTGCAGCCTCCCCTCAAAATTAGGACAGCAGAAAAACAAAGACGAGACAGACATGAGGAGGAAGAGGGAGAATAGGGAAGAAGGAAGACAGAGATCCTCTTCTTGTGACATCTGCGTGAATAAGAAACCTCCCACACAACACGAAACATGGAGAATTACACCTCAACGGCTGAAGTTAAAAAGCCGACTTTCTCAGAATCCTGAGCAGTACGTGCATGATATCGGTTTTCATTTTTTCTACTAATATATTTACCATAAAAGGCCTGCAACCACAAACAACAAAAACAAATTCACTGCTTTCAGCAAATACACTCATTTAATTTAAAAAATAAAATAAAAAACATTAAAAGCTAAACAAGGTGGTTTTGCAAAACCTTTTTTTCCCTTCTTTCAGCTGCTCCCTTCTTCAGGGATCGACACAGCGAACTAACTTGTTCAAAGACTTGGCAATCTTCTTTACACCGGATGCCCTTCCTGACACAACCACAGACCACTGAGCTACCATACCACAGCCCTCTGTGTGGAGCAGAGAGCTGCTATCTAGGGTGCCTGGCAGAACAGATGGTGGGGGTTAAGGGGCAATGAGGGTGGAGGCAGGTGTGGGCATTTCACCTTTTCCACCCACATTTTGATGCCATCTGTCCGGAGAGTCGAACCGGCGACCTTCTGGTCACAGGCTCACCTTCTCTAACCTCTACTCCACCACTTCTCCTGGGCTTTGTAAAACCTATATGTAACAAATTTTATAAAATAGTTATAAGTTATGAAATGAAGAAGAGGACCAAAACACTTTTAGAGTTGTTTTGTTTGAGAACTTCTGTGAACTCTTATCAGAGCTGGACCGGCTGAGAGACACCAACATCTTATCAGGACTATGGATACTCATACCAGCTGAGAGACACCAATATCTAATCAGGATTATGGATACTCATTCCAGCTAAGAGACACTGTAACATCTTATCAGGATTATGGATACTCATACCAGCTGAGAGACACTGTAACATCTTATCAGGACTATGGATACTCATACCAGCTGAGAGACACCAACATCTTATCAGGACTATGGATACTCATACCAGCTGAGAGACACCAATATCTAATCAGGATTATGGATACTCATTCCAGCTAAGAGACACTGTAACATCTTATCAGGATTATGGATACTCATACCAGCTGAGAGACACTGTAACATCTTATCAGGACTATGGATACTCATACCAGCTGAGAGACACCAACATCTTATCAGGACTATGGATACTCATACCAGCTGAGAGACACCAACATCTAATCAGGACTATGGATACTCATACCAGCTGAGAGACACCAACATCTAATCAGGATTATGGATACTCATACCAGCTGAGAGACACCAACATCTTATCAGGACTATGGATACTCATACCAGCTGAGAAACACCAACATCTTATCAGGACTATGGATACTCATACCAGCTAAGAGACACTGTAACATCTTATCAGGACTATGGATACTCATACCAGCTGAGAGACACCAACATCTTATCAGGACTATGGATACTCATACCAGCTGAGAGACACCAACATCTTATCAGGACTATGGATACTCATACCAGCTAAGAGACACTGTAACATCTTATCAGGACTATGGATACTCATACCAGCTGAGAGACACCAACATCTTATCAGGACTATGGATACTCATACCAGCTGAGAGACACCAACATCTTATCAGGATTATGGATACTCATACCAGCTGAGAGACACCAACATCTTATCAGGACTATGGATACTCATACCAGCTGAGAAACACCAACATCTTATCAGGACTATGGATACTCATACCAGCTAAGAGACACTGTAACATCTTATCAGGACTATGGATACTCATACCAGCTGAGAGACACCAACATCTTATCAGGACTATGGATACTCATACCAGCTGAGAGACACCAACATCTTATCAGGACTATGGATACTCATACCAGCTGAGAGACACCAACATCTAATCAGGACTATGGATACTCATACCAGCTGAGAGACACCAACATCTAATCAGGATTATGGATACTCATACCAGCTGAGAGACACCAACATCTTATCAGGACTATGGATACTCATACCAGCTGAGAAACACCAACATCTTATCAGGACTATGGATACTCATACCAGCTAAGAGACACTGTAACATCTTATCAGGACTATGGATACTCATACCAGCTGAGAGACACCAACATCTTATCAGGACTATGGATACTCATACCAGCTGAGAGACACCAACATCTTATCAGGACTATGGATACTCATACCAGCTGAGAGACACCAACATCTTATCAGGACTATGGATACTCATACCAGCTGAGAAACACCAACATCTTATCAGGACTATGGATACTCGTACCAGCTGAGAGACACTAACATCTTATCAACAGAGAAAGACGTTGGGACACTAAGTTCTTTCTCTGTTCTTAATTTTATTTTAGGAAGACAATGGTGATAGGTGTGTCCATGAAATAGCAAACCAACTGGAAAAGCACTGTTGGGGGGAAAAACGAAAAATGGTGTGTCGTACCGCTAACAGGTGCTGGCATTACAAAAACATGACAGCTCTGATGGTCGCATAATATCTTCAAATTCACCCATTTTAACTAGAATATTTAATAAATCACTGCCCCATCGCATCACATTTGGGGAGTGGTAGCAAGAAGGTTAGATAAGGTGAGCCTGTGATCAGAAGGTCGCCAGTTCAACTTCCCGAACTGACAACATCAAAATGTGGATGGAAAAGGTTAAACACCCATGCCTTTCTCAACCCTCATTTTCCCAACTCTTGGCCCTTGAGCAAGACCCTTAACCCACATCATATGTGCCCCTGGGCACCCTAGATAGCAGCTATCTGCTCCACACAGAGGGCTGTGGTAGCTCAGTGGTCTGTGGTTGTGTCAGGAAGGGCATCCGACATAAAAACAGTTGCCAAGTCTTCGTGTGACTTAGTTCACTGTGGCACTGAGGAAGGGAGCAGCCGAAAGAAAAACAAACAAATCAATGGTACAGTCTTGGTAAACAGCTGAGCAATTACTGGTAATAATTCAGATTCCCTACTAGCTCTGTAATTTTCAGAGACATGATGGGTAAGAATCAGACACTCATCCACAAACACGCCCTCAGTCAATTTGAAATTACAAATAACCAGACATGTACGGGTATGTGTTTTAACTGTGAGGGGAAGTCACGCAGGCAAGAACATGCCAACTCTCAAAGAGCCAGAAAAACTGTGGTTTCAGTCAGATGTTCTTGCAGTGACATAGTGCTGACCGTGTTACTATCAACTCATTTGTAAGTAAAACCGCTGTCAATTCTGAGGTTTTAGTCATGAGGTGGTGAATACAGCTTCACAAGACCAACTTAAAGGTTTGCTGGTCAGCTACATCAAGAAAAGAAAAACCCATTGACAGGTAAATGGACTAGCACAGCTTGTCTTAGTAAATTGCAAATTTTCTGCTAGGAAAACACCTCCATTCTGCCATCCACACAAATGTTACTTTGACATTTGTCACCTGCCTCGACATTTCTGCAGACCAGTCACACATCCCACACAGCAACAGCACTTTGCTACAACTGCAGCCTCCCTCAACAGATCATCACTGGGTTCAACAAAACCCTTTCAGGAATGCTGAGAGGATGTGGCAAAGTCTTGGATATTCACATGAACTTCAGACTCCCCAAGTTTCATTCTGATAGGATTTGATCAGAATCCAGTAAGTCCAACATAACGGTTATAGACCAAAAACTTCTCAAGGTCAGAAATATTTGTCATTGTCCCAGTACTTGGTTCAAGACATCATCATCATCAGATGTTCTTTGTGTCCCATTTATCAATCTTGTTTTTATAGCACAAAGAAAATCTACATTTTTTTTAATGAACAGTAATAATAGTTTGTCCAATCAGTGTGCAATCATTCATCTAAAGGATTTTTTTTTTTGAAAATGTACAAGTGTAAAACTTAGAACTGTACACTATGGCAACCTCCATGAGAATTAAGAGGCTAATCAGTTGGATGCGGCTAATTAAATTCACTTGATTAACTGATCATTAGAACATGTGAGCACCTCTAAAAAGAGAAAGTTTGCCCCTTTTGTTCATCTGAAGATTTAAACACAGATAATACTATTTTACAAGCATTTTCTTTTAATTGTCCTTCAATGTGGGGAAGTTTTCAACCAATAATAGGCCCATCATGCCAGTTGATTTGGTAGTTTAACAAACAAAAATATTTAAGATATTCACAGCATCTTGGTTTTGTTGCTGCATCTGTTAAGCTTTAGCAAGTGAGAAGAAAACTTATTAAAAATAGACTTTGCCAAATGGCACATTAAAAACTTTGCGGTGAAATGCTTCTTGGCAGCCGACCCTTGTCAAGATGAGTTTTCTTCAACAGTGGCTTTCTCTTTGACACTTGCCCATAAAGCCCAGATTGGTGGAGAACTTGGTCAACAGTTGATGTATGCTCCGTCTCTCCCATCTCACCTGCTGAAGCCTGTAACTGCTTCAGAGTGTTCGCTTTCACTATTCTCATTCCTGCACGGTCACTCAGTTTGTGAGGACAGTCTGCTCTTGGTAGATTTACACATGTTCCATATTCCTTTCATTTCTTAATAATGGATTTAACAGAACTCCTGGGAGGCCTAAGACCTTGGAAATCATCCTGTATCCATCTCCTGACTTTTAGTTTTCATTAATCTGTTCTCTGAGTTGAAATAGGACAGTTACTTTAAAGGTGAATATGTATACAGTCACTTCTTTTACATTACATTATTTTATTTTATTGGTATTCCTCTGTAGAAATTTCATTTCACTTTGACATTATAAAGTGATATATATATATATATATATATATA
>JBBPBX010027364.1:0-20939 GCA_038048925.1 Garcialebias charrua | reverse complement strand
CAGTCTTTTCTGCCTTACGCCGTCACAACAGTTCCATTTAGGGACAAGAAGTAACAACAGCAACAGAACATACAGGTACATGCATTTAATTTGTAAAACTCAAAAGACAACCGTGCTGATTCTGTGACATTACTACAACTTTAGAAACCTTGTATCTAAACTATTATTTTGTTGTTTAAATTACTTTTTTTATGTTCTCCAACAACAAAATAACACTTCTCTGTAGTATCATTAGTCTAAGAAAGTGATTTCAAACATCTACAGTAATCAGATTGAGTCAGGTCCTTGGGAAGGATTGTTTGTTGAAACATTTCATTTTTTAGTCCAAAATACTTTAGTCTGAGGAGCAAGAAACTGTCTAATAAGCAGCACCTTCTCATAGTGGATCAACCACTCTGAAAAAGTGACAGCTTGCTTGCAGATGTAAACCACAATTTGCAGGCCAGGGGTCACTCTTCCAGGAATGAAGATGTGCACATCCTTGATAGAGAGGAACGTTGGTTTGAGAGAGGAGTAAAGGAGGCCATCTTTGTGAAGAGAATTTGCCCATCTTTAAACAGGGGCAAGGTTCACCTGTCCCCCTCTTATAATGCTGTTATTGCAAGTATCACTCAGCCCCCTGTGAATGAAAATCAACCAATTAATGATTGGTCTTAGGCTGATGGTCCTCCTTTTACATGTGAACAACTAGTTTTGGCTGACACCAGTAAACTGTTGATCCACTATGAGAAGGAGCTGAGTTTGTTGCAGCTCCTTGGACTGAAGAAGTTTTTGGGTAAAAGACAACATGTTTCAACAAAGAATAATCCATCCAGGGGACCTGACTCAACCTTGTTAGATTTATTTACATGGAATATTGAGCATATGGATCAGGATAATTGCAAACATAATGAACATTGACTTTGCATTTAAAATTTAACATGCCCTACTTTTGATACATTATTAAGACATAATTGTATGCCTTTTAGGCAGATTACTCAGTATACAGTAAATGGAGGCCTCCATGTCCAATTGTCATCCGTTTACAGTGATGTTATTGCTAGTATCACTCAGCCCTCTGTATAGAGCAAGCAGCCATCAGGGTACTAACGGTCAGTTGTTAGGCTGATGTTCCTCCTTTATCATGTGAACAACTAATTTTGGCTGACAACAGCAAACTGGTTGATCCACCATGAGAAGGTCTATTTATAAGGCTGAGTTTATTGCAGCTCGTCAGACTGATGAAGTATTTTGGATAAAAGATGAACCATTTCAACTAGAATAATCTGTCTGGAGGACCTAACTTTACTTTGATAGATGGATTATTGAGCATGCATCATGATATTACTCAGTATAATCGACACAATAAGAAAATGTATTAAAAACGATATTTAAAATATGTATACACTGTGTATACATATTTTAAATATCGACAGTAAGAGCTATAATTATATTGACAATTATAGTTGTGTGTATAATACAGTACACACAACTATAATTGTCAATATAATTATAGCTCTTACTGTTATTTAAAAAAAGCTTGCCTTTTGAATTGGCAATGCTCACAGTGCTAATCCTTTCACTAACCACCATCAAACACTCCTAATTTGATGCAGCTGGGCTTCATTTTTATATTGAAAAAAAAAAAATCAATATGAAAAATATGTCTGAATCTGAGATTTTGACATTTACTTATGGGTCAATGGTTTTGCTAGCATTTGAATTCCAAATTTAGCCTTCAACATAATAGAGCAGTGATGTGCAGAGGTTGACTGATCGATAAGTCTGTGCTACATTTGAAGTAGATAGCCGCGGGAATCATGCAAAGTCGCTGAAGAACAAGAAACTTGTGTGCTGATCCAAGTTTCACTGGATGAATGATGGTAAGAAAATCCACCCAGTGAGTTTCACATCCATTGAAAGAGAAGAACAGCTCCGGGCTGTACATCAATGTGACATCACAGATCATAGACGCAGATCTCTGAGGGCTCATTTATAAAACGTGTATGCCTCAAAGATGCAACCTACAAACTGTACAAATCAGCTTTCAATCTTAAGGCAGAAATTAGGAGAACATAAATGTGCCCTGAGAGGAAACCCACAACACAAAACAACTGACAAAAATCTAACCTTCCTAAATGATAGGGTCACACCTATTTGCTTATTTTCTTATTTGCTTGTAAATGGACTGTACTTATATAATGACTTTCTATTTTGTGAAGACACTCAAAGCGCTTTACAACACTATCTGTGCCTCATTTACCCATTCATACAGCACTCTACTAGATTTCTACAAAGCTAATTGAACAAATTGTTCTAAATAGACTAATCAGTGCTTTGCCACATTCGTACACTGATGGGACACACATCAGGGGCAATGAGGGGTTCAGTGTCTTGGCCAGGGAAACTTCAGCATGTGACTGCTTGTGGATTCGAACCCCCAACTCTTGCATTGGAGGACAACTGATCTAACCACTCAGCCACAGCCGTCTTGTACATGCAATCATAACTATGGACTTCAATTTTGGTCAGTTTGTCCCTCAACACAACTGATAACATTTCTTCAAAGAGAAGACAGGCATTAGGCGAGCTGATTTGCCCTGTTGGTATGCACTCAGCTGGATTACTCAGCGACTTGGAAGACTATCTCGGCTGTCATCTGTGGTTCTTAAGGACACATATTTAATTGGATTTATGATAACTGGTTCCTGCTTTTTGGACTTGGCTGGTTTATGGTATATCAACATAAAAGGAAGACATCGGAGGCTAATCTGAACCTGGTCAGGCTGCCTACCTTACATGATGGCTTGGTTCATGTCTCGAGAAACCAGGCTTTTGGCTGAATGGATTACATATTGGGGATTTTCTGAGACACGTTCCATATGTTTGGTCATTTTAATTTGGACATTTTCAGAAGTGAGTGAACCGACACAGACTGAAGGTAGATGTCATTAAAGTTCTGCCTNAGCGCGGCTACGAGCGGACAACGAAGGACTCCATTGTGAGGTATGTGAAAATGTTTGGACTAGCTTGCCAGCTAACCTTCTCATATTTTGCCTTTTCCGCTATCCTGCGAATTGACGGTAGAATTCATCACAAAAAAAAAAAAAAAGTAAGTGTTTTTTTACCGATGCTGCGCTGCTCGAGGACCCGTCGTAGCACCACTAGCGGGCTCACAAGTACCTCCACGTTTAGCCCCGGCTAACAAGGAGACTCTCTGTTCAGAACAGTCCAGGAGGAGGTTTTTCAGCTACCTGTTCAGCTGCGCTTCCTGGTAGTTTTTCCTTGCAACATCGATGACGCTGAGAGCTTATCCACCCATGAGGCTATGGATGACTCTTTGACGTTAAAACCACCTCAGGGCCCGAGAGGCCCTGGCGGGATGGACAAGGACAAGTGGCCTAGGTATCGCAGGCCCACCAGGCAGAAAAGCTACAGGAGCTGCAAGGGGCCACCAGCAAAAGAAGAAGAAAGAAGATGCCCCTGCACCATTACAGGCGCTCTCACTCACAGCAGGAGAGTAAATGCCTAGTTTTTACCACCAGTTTCTGTGTTCTTAAGGAACACAGACTAGCTGGTTCGGAACGTCTAAACACACAAGAACACTCAGACCCTTGTGTAATAAGGAAAAATTGCCCTACTGAATGTGTCCTGGTCCCAAAATGGGGACAGGGCCCCAGGTTTGCCCGCTCACGTAGCACGGGAACCTGGCCTTTCGAGCCCAGACTTCACTTGTTAAACGCTACAAAGAGCTGGTGGCGCGTGTGTACGCCCTAAACAATAAAATCTCAGACTACTGAATGTGTCCTGGTCCCAAGATGGGAACAGGGCCTCAGGTTTGCCCGCTCACGCAGCTCGGGAGCCTGACCTTTTGAGCCCAGACTTCACTTGTGAAATACTACAAGGAGCTGAGTATATGTGCGTGCGCACTAAACAATAACTCGTCTACTGTATGTGTAATGAAAAACAAACAAGCTGTTTCATGCATATACAAGAATGAAAGTTCCAGAGCACAGACTGCCCTGGCTCTTAACTCACCACTCGGTGGAACACGACCTACTAGGCCAAACTACGAACCGCAGTGGGACATTCGAGTTTTGCCTGAGACAGTCAGATCTCGTGATGTCTTCTGCTGGGCAGACCAGCCTGCTCCAGAGTACGTGGGAGGGGTCGAAGGTCACCCCTTCCGCACTCAAATGAAGCAAGCAGCCGCTAGACATCCCTCCCAGGGGATGCGTTGCGGGCTGAAGTTCTTCCTGGTGCCCAAAAAGAGATGAATACCTGAGACCGGCCCTGGATCTCAGGACTCTGGGCAGGAAAACAAGAATTTTTACAAAATGTTGAACATTGCGGCAGGTCCTCCGGTCCGTGAGACCTGGAGACTACGCATGTACAGTGGATTTGTGAGACGCCTGCTTCCATGTGGGCGTCTGGAAGGCACAGGAAATTCTTCCGGTTTTGCCTTCAAAGGGAAAGCTTATAAATACAAAGTCTTACCCTTCGGTTTGAAGACTGCTCCTCATGCATTTACTAAATGTCTGGATGCAGCCCTGACCCCTCTTAGGAATCAAGGAGTCAGGATTATGAACTACCTGGATTACCTCCTGGTCTTTGGTCGGGAGCAGGCCCAGTCACACTCTCACCTGGAGTCTCTCAGATTTTTTCATAAACCCACAAAAGGAGTGACCCGACCCCGTTACGGATTACCGTATTTCTGGGAGTGCAGGTCTACACCATCCGGTACAGGGCACGGCTCTCGGAGGAACGTGCTTACTTGATTCGCTGTTGCCTGGCAAAAGTTTAAACTGAATCATCAGATTCCCCTGTAAGCGTGCCAACGCCTCTTTAGGCCTCTTGGCGGAAACCATACTCTGTGTGCCACACGCATTGGTGAGGATGCGGGTCCGGCATGCATGGCTAAACCAACAAATATAACCTGCCCCCGTCTGGGTGAGCAGAAAAAAGTTTAGAATCATCTCAAAGTGCCTGAGGGCCTCGGAACCTGGGGGGACCTGTCCGTGTTCACGGAAGGGGTCCCGTAAGGTAAGGTGTCATCCCGTGTGATTATCACGACGGACACCCTGGAAACAGGATGAGGAGGCAGTCTGCAGAAATCAGAATGCCCGAGGCCTCTGGAATGATCAGGAAGTAGATTGTACATCAACTTCCTGGAGTTGTTGGCCGTATTCCTGTCAGCAAGATACTTCTTTGGTAAAGGTCTGATTGCGGGACAGCACGTCCTGGTGTAATCAGATAACAAAACCACGGTGTCATTCATTGACTGGGGAAGGGGGACGAGATCCCAAGCCCTCCTCAGCCTGACACAGAGGATGCTTACAGGGTACGTTCCAGGATTATTGTCGCTCAGGACGACTCATGTTCCGAGTGAACTGAGTTACGGAGCGAATGCCCTCTCAAGAGGGCCTCTTTTGGAATCAGGATGAAGACTGAACCCACGACTTGTGGATCAGGTCTGGTCACGGGTTAAAAGAACCTCGGTGGACTTGTTCCCATGCGGAGCCAGTTCACAATGTGACCTCTACTTCTCAAAGTTCAGGGATACCATGGCAGTTGCCTTCTTAGCAACAACAACAACATACACAAGGGACACCCTTGGTGTTTATGTTTACTTGGGAGTTGCTTCAGTGGAAGGGTTCCCCTCTCCTCTGACAGTTCTCCAACATCAGGATGGGCCTCTTGGACAGTCCTAGTGGTTGTCTGCTCATGAAGCAGATGAGGGACTCGTGCGTGCCCCTTATACATAAAATTTTTCCCCTGGGGACTTGGAAGGTTACCCTGTGCTTGAACTGGGTTTTTTACCTCCACATTGCCATCTGGTTGCCAGTGGCGTAATGGGTCCCTTGCTCTTTTCCTCCTGCTTCTCAAGATTTCCAGGGAAAAAGGAGATGTGGAGTAATCACACTAGCAGAAGACGCTTATGCTGTCTCTGACTGGTGTTTTTCATTTATGTGTCCAGTGGTAACATCAGAACGATGTTTCTACATGTGGCATTTTTCGGCTTACATGTGGAGAGCGGCTGGGAAATGCCTGCCGTATTAAGGCAGATGTTCTCTCATGCATTTTGCTGAGCATTTCAAGGGCGTGAATGTATTACGTTCCCATAGCAATCGTGTTACACCGAGAGAACCTAACTGAAAGGGAACTGAAAGTTATGCACCATAACTCATGTTCCCTGAAGGAAAGGAACGAGGTGCAACACATTTGGCCCTTTCAATGCTGAAAGCTAGATGAAGTGCATTTTAGAGAAAGATGGACGGGCGTCAGCCGCTTATATGTCCAGAGGGCGGGGCCTCTGGCGCGACGCCCCAGCCGTAAAGGCGTGAGTTTATTCCTTCAGGTAACCGCGCGGGGGCGCTAGTTCCCATAGCAATCGTGTTGCACCCCGTTCCCTTCCTTCAGGGAACATGAGTTATGGTGCATAACTTTCAGTTTTAAGTTGTTTGCTAGAGTTTTAGTTTGTTTTAGTTTGTTGCTAGAGGGGGCGTGAACGCAGCATAATCCCCCAACTCCTCCCCTCCTTGACTCTCGACACACCCATTTTCATGAAGTTTCTGAATCTGGTCTGGGGGCGGAGCTATCTTTTGTCGATGACGTTAGTTACACTTTAAATGTTGCCTCCCTGTCATGAAAGTAAAACACAGGTGTCTGACTCACAGTGGAGTTGAAGCGCAGGTGGCAGATGTTGCACGATATGATGGGCTTCTTCTTCGGCTGAACCACGCCGAAGGTGTGGTTGATCACCGCTTTCTGAACTGGGTCCATCTGAGAGATGAGACACAGACATAAACACATTGGTGCTGATTTTTGGTGACTTTTTAAATCTATTTTCATCTGCTCCCTTCTGAAAGAGTTGCCACACAGAGTGAACTAAGAGTTGGCATTTTGTTTTATACCGGATGTAATTCCTGATGCAACCTGAGCTCGAACCTGTGGCAGAGCTTGAGATTATGAGACTGCCACACTGACCACTGAGCTATCACGATCCCACTGGTTTGTAACGACACACAAAATATAAATCCAAAAACTGGCAACACTAATACGGTAGTCCCTCTCTACTTTGTGGTTCGACTTTTGACTTGCTCTTTTGTGGTCTCTCAAAGATTGTACACGAGAAAAAAAATTGTATACGACACACGATTGTCAACTTTAGTATTACTCACGTGATTGGAACAGTACGAGATAAGATAAAAAGTTAAAACAAAAATACAGTACTTTTCGGCCTATAAGTCGCAGTTCTTTGCCTAATTTGCATGTCTTGCGACTTATACGGCGAAGCAACATATTTATGGATTATTCCCCATATTTTTAGACCAATTTTTGGCTGAGATATGACCGTTTGCATTCATTCTGACAAAAAAAATGGAGCAGTACCACTTTCGGCCACTAGGGTCCACCGAGCGTTCCCAGCTCATGTCGCCGACAGCAGACTCATCTGGTCGGACTCACTCTGTCGCAGCACGGCCTCGGCCTCCTGCTCTCTGGAGGTCTGAACTACCTGTTACCTCAGGAGTTGTCTGAACTCTTCACCAGCGACACAGAGGATGAAGAATTCAATGGGTTTGAATAAAAATAAATAAATAAATAGGCGTTTATGTCATCATTATGGGCGGGTGAGCGTGTAGTAATTTTAAAGCCGCTTTATTTCGTCTGCTTCATTTTGCCATGTTTTAAAGGGGACCAAATGTAGGATATATAATTTTTTGTGGTTTATCTGTGGGCTATCCAGACCATTTTCAGTCAATTTTATACACAAAATAATGCTTAGATAATAAAATATCCCCTTTCTAATTCTGCCAAATTTCACTTCCGTTCTAAACGACCGGTTTATGAACAGTGGTGGGATGTAACTAAGTACAAATACTTTGTTACTGTACTTAAGTACATTTTTCATGTATATGTACTTTACTTAAGTAGAATTAAATGTGGGTACTTTTTACTTTTACTCCACTACATTTTACATGAAGTATCTGTACTTTCTACTCCACTACATTTCTATAATGTGTTGAGTTACAAGTAACTTTCATGTTACCAAAGGTGAGAGGGGAGTTGGGCCACTGAATCACTGCAAAGTGGAAAGGTAACATTACACCCACCTTCTAGAAGTTAGGCCAATAATGTATGTTCTAGTATATATATCACTGAGCTGGGGCCACCCACAGCATCGCCAACACACCCACAATGGATTCAGTGGAGAGTCAGCCAGAAGATATGCACCACCCATGACCTTATTTAAAAAAACTATTGAAAAATTATTGAAAGATTATACAGTACATCAGGACAGATTCTCTCTCCCAAAAGAGACAGACTGGACAAAAAAACATTGAAAACCAAATTCTTCTGAACTTGAACAATTAATTATTGCTGCAGTATTAAAATGTGTCAGTTCATGGGATGTTAGGTGACAAGATGTCTCCAAATGACTCAACACTCGGGTCCAAGTTTTGAAAATGGTGTCAGGAAGTTAAAATATTATTCACTATTGACCCATTACAAGGTTGACTAGACAGTATTTGAGTTGATGACAAACTGGAGTTGAAGTGATCAATGTCTATTCCTTTGTTTGGTCTATTGCTCCTTTTTTCATCAGACAACTTTTACTTCAATGTTTTTACTGCAGTTAAAATGACACATTGGTTTTACTTTGTGTTAAATAAAAAAATTCAAAGGTATAATCATTCCTCTTTCTTATTTTATTTAATGACATTTAACTCTGCAGGTCATTCCTAAAATTTTGACGCACAGAATCACAAGTCCAAGTGTGAACGGTGTCACAGAGTAAACACTATCTGCAGCATTGTTCTTTAAACTGGAACAACACTTTTAAAGTATTACAGAAAATATACATACAGTACGCACACTTAATGATACTGTAGGCCATTGCGTTAGGTAATACATTCAGCAAGTACTTTTACTTTAATACTTTAAGTATTTTTAAAAGCAAGTACTTATTTACTTTTACTTAAGTAAAAACATTAATGTGGTACTTCTACTTTTACTAGAGTACATTTTTGTCTATTTACTTCTACTTTTACTTAAGTACAGTGTTTGAGTACTTTCTCCACCACTGTTTATGAATAATGAGGTCTGAAAGCCACGCCCTACAAAGACCTATTTACATTAACTACGCCCTCTGCAACAGCCAGTATCTCTAATATGTTGTTATTTTAAAATTAGCTCTTTTTTATTACTCATTTGACTTACTGTTAGTGCTAGTAGCTTAAGATAACTTACCAAAAGCCCTCTGCGCGCGCCGCCATTTGCAGCTCCTTTTTTTAGCATTAGCCCACCTTCGAGGCTAATGATAGCTTTTCCTCCTCCGAGCGGGCGGTGTTAGCTCCGCTCGTTGCATGCGGCGCTTTTGGGAGCGATCGCTGCTTCAGTCCACACACAAAGTTCACAGAATGTCTCCAGTTAATTTATCCGCATGAGGCAACCTTTGACCGGACCCCCGGACCTCAAAAGTCAGTAGCTCCCAACAACTCCCGCACGCAGATGGTGTCTTCGCCGGCGGTCTGCAAAACAAAAGGCTTAAAAAAAAAAAAAAAGGGATGCCGCGACCGAGAGGCGAACCCGTGTCCTTCGGATGACGAGTCCGGTTCACTACCTCTGGGCCAACCGGGCAGTTATGCAAAAAGCAGTCTTTCATCGTATAAGAAATAATCACAACCACCTACATTTAGAACGCTGAAGTTTTGATTAGATTTTGATGAAGTGAAAGGTATTCTTAAAATAAATAAGTTGCTAATCTGAAAATATATCGATCAGTGGTGCTTGATGGTACAGACTGTCGCCCCGCGAGAGAGTGTGTGTGTGCACAGTTTTCTGCCGGCTGCGCGTTGGGAGCGATATTACACTAAAAATTGAACTAAAACGTAAAAATAACAATTATAAAGTATTATTATGTCGATGTATATATCTAGTCTCACCCCGATTTCTCCGAAACAAAAGGCTTTAAAAAAAAGGGGGGGAAAAAAAAGATGCCGTTGACAGGATGCGATCTCCGCTCTCCTGCGTGGCGCTCAAGTGTCGTAACCGCTCAACCAAACTGACAGTTGTGCAAAAGTAGTCCTTCATCATATAAGAAACAAGTCCAAACCGCGAGAGTGTGTGTGCACAGTTTCAACGAGACAGAGTTCATTCAAACAAGGTAATAAAACATTCTGGTTTTACTCGAGATGTGCTGCATGGCTGGAGCAGGGCAAACCCCTAGCCCCCCGGGGGCTAAATAAATGAATAAATGACCGCCAGGTCAGCTCCTAAACCGCTAGGCAACCGTGACATCTTTTATACTCAAGTGGGTGGAGCATCACCAGGGGTTGCTAGGTGAGGGGCTGGACTCAGGTTTGAGGTGATTGGCTACGGTTTGTGACGTCACAAACCGCAGGAAGTGTGAAACGAAGCGTTTTTAATCACAGACAAATAAATCTACTTAGAGTAAATAAACCACTGGGTGCATTTTTTTGGCACAAGGACTGTTTTTTTATGAAGTAAATACCCAAAGTTGAGTAAAAAAACATTAAAAAGTGAATTTTGCATGTGTGGTCCCCTTTAACTGTCAAAAGTGCATTTATTAAGAAAAGTTCAGCACAGACACATCTTTGCTATAATTTTCAGCAAACAAATATATTTTTAAGGTGTTTATCTTGTTAAATGTTAAAGAGATGAAGGTTTTCGCTGCGCGCGCGCGTTTGGAAGACCCGTCAAAGCGAAACTATTTCAATCCAGCGGATTTGACCATTATGTTCATTTATTAAGGTAAAGTTCAGCTCAGACACATCTTTGCTATAATTTTCAGCAAACAAATATATTTTTAAGGTGTTTATCTTGTTAAATTTTAAAGAGATGAAGGTTTTCGCTCCGCGCGTGAGCATGTTTGGAAGACCCGTCTACGCGAAACTTAAATCCAGCGGATTTGACCATTGTGTTAATTTATTAAGGTAAAGTTCAGCTCAGACACATTTTTGCTATAATTTTCAGCAAACAAACATATTTTTAAGGTGTTTATCTTGTTAAATTTTAAAGAGATGAAGGTTTTCGCTGTGCGCGAGCACGTTTGGAAGACCCGTCAAAGCGAAACTATTTAAATCCAGCACATTTGACCATTATGTTCATTTCTTAAGGAAAAGTTAAGCACAGACACACTTTTGCTATAATGTCAACAAACAAATATATTTTTTAAGGTGTTTATCTTGTTAAATTTTAAAGACATGCAGCGTTTCCACTAGATGCGGGTGCACGCTTGACACAGCAAAACTTTTTTTTAAATCCAGCTGATTTGAACATTACGTTCATTTATTAAGGAAAAGTTCAGCTCAGACACATCTTTGCTATAATTTTCAGCAAACAAACAATTGTTTTAAGTGTTAATCTTGTTAAAGTCCTTCCGTGCACGCTCCTGTGGCCATTTGGCAGTCAATCCATTTTTGGCAAAACACCGGCCCACATTTCCGGGTTGTCAGCGGTGACGCATAACATATGCGAGGCGTCAGCGGTGACGCATAATAGATGGTAAATGGTAAATGGAGCTTACTTATCAACAATTTATAGCGCTTTTCAGCCCCCTATGAGGGGCCCCAAAGGGCTTCATAGTACCAGCCATCCACCCATTCATACACACATTCATACACCGGTAGTGGTAGACTGCCATGCAAGGCGCTACCAGTCCTACCGGGAGCAACTCGGGGTTAAGTGTCTTGCCCAGGGACACGACGAGGTATGCAGTGACCGGGGATCGAACCCGGGACCTTCCGGTCCTGAGCCGGCTGCCCTGCCTCTACACCATCTCAGCCCCATAGATGCGACAATAGATGTGACGTATACGGAGGTGCGACATGTTTATGGATTTTTCCACTTTACTGGACATAATTGGACTGATGCAACGTGTACGGCGGTGCAACGTGTATGGCGGAAAATTCAGTACTTTGGACAGGCGCTGCGATTTTGTAGTTTTCTTTCAATAATAAGATGTATTGTATCAATGCTCATAAGGACTACATTTCCCAGAAGCCAACAGTGCACTACCCAGATGCTCCAACAGTGTTTCCCTCGGCTGAAATGGAGGGAAAGTTTTGATCCTGTCTGAAAAAGTTTGGTCCTTGTTCATAGTGACTTCGGTGCTCAGTGGATGCAGAGAGCCGTACAGAACCGACTGAGAATTGGACCAGAACCGGACTTCCAGACTCATCAGTCAATCTGAGTGCTGTTTGTTGGCCCATGAGGCCTCTCAAGCAGGGAGGTGTTGCTTATTCGGGCCTAAAAAACAGACCCGGTCCAGCCCGAACCCATATGATTTTTTCCGAGCCGACCCAAAACCGACCAATTAACTGTGATTACAGGCCCGAACCTGAAAAAAAACAAAAAAAAAAACTTTTTTTTATATTAAAGGTTCAGTCTGCAGTTTCTGTACAACATCAGCACTTAGAAAAAATTTCAACAAGCAAAGCATTCTGATCCCTCCCCCTCAGAGCCATATATGGCTCTGCCCCCTTGTGGTCTGTTAAAATTCAAATTCAAGCTCTGTTTTTATTGGCTGATTCAAATTCAAGCTCGGTTTTTATTGGCTGGTTACAAACTTTGTTTTTATTGGCTGGAAAATGGCGGGTCACTTTTTCTTTTTAGAAATGCTTATTTACCACCTGGAGAAGCAAGGGGACAATATTTTTTTTTGTTTTTTTCAGAGATTACCTCTCTAACATCAATCTAGTGACAGAGTGAAGAAATATGTAAAAAATATATTGTTAGAAAAGTTACATATAGCAGCTTTAAGCTTTTACTGCTTTTGTAAGCAAATCAATTTGACACGATTTCAAAACGTATTTCAAAGAGATCAATATATAAGATTTCTTGTTTATTCACAAGAGTCAACAGATTATTATAGTTATTATAATACAGTATTATAGTTATTATAGTTATTAACGGTTGGTGGTACATCTGCTGACGCAGCGGCTGAGTCCAGTTAAGCTTCAGGTGGGTTGCTGGCAGTGGTCCATCTGGACTTCTTTTTTACCTCTTTCAACCGACCAGTCAGCTCAAGAACGGCCGCACACAGCTGGCGATCCAAATTGGATCATCAGCCACACGTGTTTGCTGACGCACATTATTTTGGCCTGGCCCAAATTTCAGGTTGGGCCAGGCCAGACCGGGTGCGGGCGCTGGGTTAGAAATGATAGTGCTAGCATTGCTTGGAGGTCCGGTGTTTTCTCCGGAACTCACCTGGACTTTTTTCATCCGGATTTGGACTCGATCTGGACCACTGTCTGGTTTTGTGCTGCTAACTGAAGGTCCGGCATTTTCTAAAGCTGTTTTGGTGCTCAAGGGCTGCAGAGAGCCAATCAGAACTGGACCAGAACCGGCAGGTAGGTCTGCCGAACCAGAACCGAACCAGGCCGGAACCAAGCTGCTGTACACTACTCACTCAACTTAAAATTTTAAGTTGAGTGAATAAACATTATCAAGTTATCTTGAAGAATAAACTCTTGCTAACAAAACTTTTGCTTCAGTTTAGATGATTTAAATTTTATTACCGATAGTTGACTGAACAGCTTTGGTTTGTTGTTTCAACTCAGAAATCTGTCAATTTAACTTAAGTGTTAAATAACAAAAAAATAAAATAAATATAGCATTCCTACAAAGTACTTTGTTGTTTTACATTTATAGCTGGTGGGTCCGGAACATAACCCCCGTGATAAATGAGGGCCTAGTGCTGGACAATAATTTGATATCGATATATATATATATCACAATATACTTTTATCCAATAACGGTGATATGAGTTTTATGCCGGTTACCCACTGGACCCGTGTCGGGCGGCGGAAGCGGCCGGTTTACATTGAAAGTCTATGTGGAGAGGCGTCGATGCGCGGCGTATCGTGAAGCGGCGCGTTTTGAGTGTTTGAAGCGGCGCGACGGCACGCTGCAGTTCCTTTCCGCGCACGCGCGCGTCCAAAGCAACCTACGCGTCGAGCCGCCAACGTCAGAAAATTCGATCTCTGGTGGCTCGACGCGTCCAGCAAACAGTCGGGAGAGCCTCTGCTATGTGATTACACAACGACAACGGGACTTTTTTTGGACTTTTTAAACTTCCCGATCGAGCCTCCATGAATTGGAACCAAACTCCGGTAAGAAACTTGGCATTTTAAACAGTTGCTGCTGTCCGCTCCAGCGTTTGATCACCGCAAACATAAAAAAAAACATTTTAATCTCAACAAAGACTGTCGGAGCTGATTCGGCTCGTAGAAAACCCACTCCAAGACCCGGAAAACGAGCTAGACCCCCTCCTTTGTCTCCCCCTAGTGCGCGTCATCAGACCTGTCTTCAGTGGCTTTGTGTGAATGTGACAAGCGGCCAAAAGGGGGCGGCAGGAGCATTCTGACAAGTCCGGTGGGTACCCGGCATCAAGCACATTTTTGATATTTCAATATGATTACAGTGTTTCACTGATGCATTTCTTTTTCTGTTGGGGTTGAAGGATCTGCTTTAGTTTCAATCCAGACAGAAAAAGCTGCGACATAACTAAGTGCGTGGTGGCGTAGATGTTACGCAGAGCTCAAATCCAGAAGGCGGTAGCGGTAGCATGTTAGGCTAGGCTAATCAATGTGCTTTAAGTTTTTGCTTCAAAATGAGTGCTCATGACCATCAGAATGTGACCGAACAAGCTTTCACAAGTGAAGAGAAAGCAGATGACATAACTGATAAGCGAGGAAAGACTAATTCAGCGGTGTGGAAGTGGTTTGGCTTTCTAAGATCTGACAAACTGCAGGTTTCAATCAGTGTGCTGCAAAATGTGACCGAGAGTCGTTCCAAACTTCAAACTAAAAGTGGGAACACATCTAACTTGTTCCACTCAATATAATATGCTGAGAGTCAGAAGATGAAGCACAATAAAAGTTTGAGTCAACGTGTCCCTGAAACAACATCCCCAGCTGTATCAAAAGAGATACCCATGCTGCAAACGTCTGATTATGTTGTTGTTTACAGTTAAAACTATTAATATTGAAAAAGTTGAGAGTTTTATGTTTATTTGACGGTGATTTCAAAAATTTTTGAAGGCTAAATATACAAATAAAAGGTGAACATTAATTTATTTGTACAGTTTGTACAGCTTTTCTGAGGCTTTTATATTGTTTATATCGATATCGACCGAAATTAAGAAATATATCGTGATAAAAGTTTTGGCCATATCGTCCAGCCCTACGAGGGACTACTGTAGCGCGGAAATTGTTGCCACAAGATTTCTGCATGTTATGATTTGCAAATTTCACAAGTGTTTCTGGCATCTTACGGTGTTGAAATTGGGGAACAGGCTGAGTGGTGAGGAGCCATTGACCCTGAGAGGCAGGAAGCGCTCCAGCTGGGGATGAGTCTGTGCCTGAAGGGGTCGACCCGGGAGGCGCAGGGAGCTCAGAAGTGGGTGGACCTGGTTCTGGGTCAGTGCACCTGAAAGGAGGAATAATCACATTTTAGCAATAAGTGGAGAAAAAGAGTCTTTTAAATTCTGGACTACTAAAAGGTTTGACTATGCTGCAACAAAGGCCAATTTCAGAGCTCATCTGAAACCCACACAGTGACTGATTCACTCAGTAAAACCTTAATGACTTCAGTAATAGCAGGGGACAAATGAGTGGCCTTTTCCGGCTTCACAAGTCCATTGTTTATCTTGAGAAATGTCTCTGGCCTTTAAGCAAACTCCCCCATGTCTGTAATTGTGTGCTTCTTCCTCTGATCCCGCTAACATTTCAGTCAACACAGTGAGAACAGGATAAACTGGTTTATAAGTTTCAGAAAATATTTCACATTCTGCTGATTTGCATTTTTCAAGTATTATCATTTGCCTCCGAACAGCAAGATGGACGATTATGTTTGTGATCGTGTCTGTGTGCGGTTTGTGGTTCTGTTAGGAAAAAATCCCATGAACCACTCGTTGGTGGAGGTGGTTAGACTGATGCAAATATTGATAACATGTATACAAACTTGGGCATTGCTATTGATTGATATCAATTTAATAAGATAAAAACTTTAGTTTACGAACACTCTACCTACCAGAAAAAAAAGGTTTAATTTGGAACCTGCTTGATTACTGCTCTGTTGTTTCTGAACAAACCCTTTTTTATGATAAAAGAAATACTTTCCATTTACCTATAAATTCTATCCTGGATTTTACCTTAGTAATTATCCAAAATGAAAAATCCTCAAAACAAATAAAGATCATAGAAATTATTTCAAATTTGATGATACAGCCATCCTATTTTTTCTACGTCTTAGCAGATTGGTATCGGCGAGACTGGCCTTGTGTTTCCTTGTTTGATTGAGTATAGCTCACTGTTTTCTGGATAGATTTTAATGAACCTCTCAGAAAGTAATCATTGGATGAACATCTACAACTGATTAACTCTTTAAGTCAAACTCAACATTGTCACGACAGCTAATCTACATTAGCAAACACAAAAGTGGCTATACTGTAATTAAATACATTTCAGAGAAAATTAGCTAAAATTGAGAGTCACTGACAACAACATTTTGCCAAATCACATTACCGTAAATGTGGATAACATAATTTTTGACCAAAATGGCTACAACGCTAGCATAAGAGGTGGCAGGACTTTATTTGTTATAACGAGTCCCAGTGATTTCACCATTGCTTGAAATATCCTTCCACATGACCTCTCATCTTGTCACATTTAACTCTGGTTGACCTGAGTGCTTTCAGACTTCTCACACTTTAAAGAGCAACAACCTTTAATTCGCCACAGAGCAGCATTAAAATGCAACATCTTACATAAGTAAGCTAATTACAGACGTTTGTAGTGGTCTCAGGCTGTCTTGATTTAAAGTTTATGTTTATGTTTATTAAATTTGTTCTTTTTTTTTTTTACAAAAGAAACACAATACAAGACAATCCCATTAATGATACGTACACAATGTAAAAAAAATGAAAGGTAGCAGAAAGAAGAATAAATCTTATTATATCTGCCCCTTTTTTCAAACAATCAGATTAAACAATAATAATCTTTCACCAGCAGTACAAAATGACTAACTCTTTCTAATTTTCTAATACTAATACTAATACATAACTAATAATTGATACAATACACATTATGCTAATTCATATATATTTTTTCAACAAATTCCTTTTGATCATTTTCTTAAATGTAAACAGTGACTTGGCATTTTTAACTACATTCTCCAAGCCATTCCATAATCTAATTCCCTGGATTGAGGTAGAACGTCCCTTCAAACTAGTTCTGAATTGTGGTTTTACAAACATCTCTGTCCCCTTAAGATTATAACAACTTTGTCTTTTAACAAAATTCATTTGGATATTTAAAGGTAATTCGTTATTCTGAGCCCTATACAGGTAGTCCCCGATTTACGAGCGAGATCCGTTACAACGAGGCGCTCGTAAACCGGAAATCTCGTAATTTGGAACGGCCGCCACGCTTCTCGTAAGTCCGGAAATTCGCTCGTAAATTGGAACGGTTTTGCTAGCGCGACTACAAACACTCGTTTTTCATCGAAAAACTGCTTATGAGTGCATAAAAATGATCGGAAACGTGTGTCCACATGTTTAGCTAACGAACTGTGGTGAAAAAACACAGGAAAACTCAGTATTTTTTGCGTTTTTTCCAATAATTCGCCAGCTCGTAAGTCTGGAACCTCGTAGATCAGAGCGCTCGTAAATCGGGGACTACCTGTACATAATTGATAAAATATTATAATCAACCAAATCATGGAACTTCAATAATTTTCAGTTGATAAAATAATGTACTGGATGGATGACAGTAATGTTTTCTAGTGATAATTCTTACAGCTCTTTTCTGTAATACAAAAATAGGCTTTGTGATTGTTTTACACGCTTTCCCCCAAACATCAATACAATAGATTAAGTGTGGAACAATGATTGTGTTATACAACAAATACAGAGCTTTATCATTCAATAGGTCTCTGACCTTGTATAGTACTGCAATCGATTTAGCTATTTTTATTCTTACAGAATTTATGTGTTGTTTCCATGTCAGTTTGTCATCAATAATAACACCCAAAAACTTCACCTCACTCACTCTACAAATCTCAACACCCTCAATTTTGAGTGGAACATCAACAGTTTTCTTTTTATTACTGAATATCATGTAATTAGTTTTTTCTAGATTTAATGATAATTTATTGATTTTAAACCAAGTTTGTATTTTGGTAAATTCTGTCTTTATCAATTCCAACATTTGTTCTATATCTTCACCTAAACAGAAAAATGTGGTATCATCAGCAAAAAGTATACATTTAAGGAGTCCTGACACATTTACCAAGTCATTCACATATAAAATAAATAGCTTTGGTCCAAGCACAGAGCCCTGGGGAACTCCACATGTGATATTACAGAGGTCAGATCTTACATCATTTATTTGTACAAATTGTTTCCTATCTTTCAAATAGCTAGATACCCACTGTAATGCTGGTCCTCTAATACCATATTTGTTCAGTTTTTCAAGGAGAATGGTGTGATCAATAGTATCGAATGCTTTTTTTAAATCAACAAAAATACTGACACAATATTGTTTTTGATCGACAGCAGTAGTCAAAGTCAAAGTCAAAGTCAACTTTATTGTCAGAACTGCAATATGTACAGGACATACACAGAATTGAAATTGCGTTTCTCTCAGTCCCTCGGTGCAACAGTAACTATTTAAACATTGAAACACTGAAACATATAATAATAGACATAAGCATAAAATAGTAAAACTGTAACACTGTCCTGAGTTTTTGCATAGTGGTATAAGAGTATGAAAATTTACACCAACTCTAAAACTAAAACTAAAACACTAAACATTTAATGAACATAATACTGTCCTGAGTTTTTGCATACTAGTATAAAAAAGTATAAAAAGTATAACTATAAAATAAACTAAAGGTTCTAGCATTGACATTTGCAAAGTGGCAAAGCAGCATATGAGTTAATGTACACAGTATATGTATGAGGTAGTAGTTGATGTTGTTATAGAGGCAAAAGTGGCATATGCAGTAAGGCACATTGGGCATCCTTAAATAAGGCTGGTCAGAGAATACTGTATATGTATCAGCAGTGGTGTAGATATAAAAGTAGTGTAAATGTAAACAGTAGTAATAAATGTAAGCAGTAGTAATAAATGTAAACAGTATTAATAAATGTAAACATTGAATGTAACCAGTAGTATGTAAACAGAGAATGTAAACAGTATTATGACTATAGGCAGTGATGTAATACAAACATTAGTGCAAATATGAGAAGTAGTGCAAACTGAATGAGCACATGACCGAGAGTTTAGTGAATAACCCGTTTGATGACACAGAGTCCAGTGTTAAAATCTTTGTGTTGTGTGGTAATGTGTGAGAAAGTTTTTAGTGTTAAGGCAGTTCAAATGGGAGGGGGGCAGAGCAGGCAGAGTGTTTAGCATCCTGACTGCCTGATGAACAGAGCTGTCACTCAGTCTGCTGGTTCGAGCCTGGAGACTTCTCAGTCTCCTCCCTGATGGCAACAGGCTGAAGCAGCTGTGTAGTGGGTGTGTGGGATCACCTGCCATGCAGAGGGCTTTCCGAGTGAGGCGTTTGCTGTGTAAGTCCTGCAGTGAGGGGAAGGAGGTGCCGACGATCTTCTCAGCTGCTCTCACGATGCGCTGGAGGCTCTTGCGGCAGGATGCAGTACATGCACCAAACCACACAGTGATGCAGCTTGTCAGGACACTTTCTATGGCACCTCTGTAGAAGGTGCACATGATGGGGGTTGAAGCTCCAGCCCTTTTCAGCTTGCGGAGAAAGTAGAGACGCTGGTGAGCCTTCTTGGCCAGTGATGCAGTGTTCCTGCTCCAGGACAGGTCCTCTGAGACATGCACTCCGAGGAACTTGGTGCTGTCTACTCTCTCCACTGCGGTGCTGTTGATGGTCAGAGGGGCATGTTGGGCATCCCTCTTCCTGAAGTCCACAACAATCTCCTTTGTCTTCTCCACGTTGAGAGTGAGATTGTTGTGTCCGCACCACAAGGCCAGGCGGCTCACCTCGTTCCTGTAGTCCGTCTCATCGTTGTTGCTGATGAGACCCACCACTGTTGTGTCGTCCGCAAACTTGATGAAGTGGTTGGAGCTGTATGATGGTGTGCAGTCGTGTGTTAGCAGGGTGAATAGAAGGGGGCTCAGCACACATCCTTGTGGGGCCCCTGTGTTCATTCATTCATTCATTCATTCAACCTTTATTTATACAGGCTAGCCTCGTTGAGTCACGGGGACTCATTTACAAGAGGGACCTGTCGGTGCTAGATGTGTTACTCCCGACCCGTACTGTCTGTGGTCTCCCGGTCAGGAAGTCTAGCAGCCAGTTACACATTGAGGTGTTCAGCCCCAGACTGTCCAGTTTAAGGATGAGCTGTTGGGGGATGATGGTGTTGAATGCTGAGCTGAAGTCGATGAACAGCATTCTAACATAAGAGTCCTTCGTGTCCAGATGTGTGAGAGCTGTGTGGAGGGCAGAGGAGATGGCATCGTCGGTTGAGCGATTAGGTCGGTATGCAAATTGGAAGGGATCCAGGGAGGCAGGGAGGACAGATGTGATGCTTTTCATGACTAGCCGTTCAAAGCACTTCATCAGGATGGGGGTGAGTGCTACTGGACGATAGTCATTGAGGCATGCGGGCGTTGCCTTCTTTGGGACAGGGATGATGGTGGTGGCTTTGAAACAGGTGGGGACGATGGCCTGGCTCAGTGAGATGTTGAAGATGTCTGTGAAGACCGCTGCGAGTTCCCCTGCACAGTCCTTCAGCACACGACCAGGTATGTTGTCAGGACCAGAGGCCTTCCGGGCGTTAATCTTGATGAATGATCGCCTTACGCTGTCTGAGGACAGCGCCAGCACCTGGCCATCAGGAGAGGGGGGGAGTTTATGTGCAGGTGTGCTGTTACTTGCCTCGAACCGAGCAAAGA
>JBBPBX010027363.1:11468-25567 GCA_038048925.1 Garcialebias charrua | reverse complement strand
TGTTTTGTGTAGACTTCAGCATCTCAGACTGAGGAAGTATTTCGGACGAAAGACGAAACGTTTCTACAGTTTTTTTTTTGAATGTCCAGAGGACCAGACTTAGCTTTTTTAGATTTTTCTACCTTGAAAAATTGAGCATGCATCACGGTGTGTAGACTTCAGTCTTCAGTAAAACATTTTTAACCTTGACGTTTTGAAAGTAAATTGAAATGGAAAGAATATAAGAATAATCCCTGCATCATGTTATTATTTATTTTTTTGCGTGTGCAAATGTTAGAGGATGGTCACCAACTACCTGTCTATAAACAAAACATTAGAATGTTAAAATCAGTGTTATACAAATGTGGGGGGAAAGTGCAAGCTAAAACAAAAGCTCATAATTTTATTTTGTAATTTCAGATGCTTTAGAAAGCACATTAAATTACTTTTTGAAATGAAATTAGTTTTTTGTTAACATAAATTCCCATTTGCAACAAAACAGCTAAACGCTTTGCCTCTTCAGCGTTGATTATCAGTGACTCTGTATAATTGCTTATATTCATCCCAGAGCCATTTTTTTCTCCTTCACTAAATGAAAAATGCAACATCAACTGAAGATAAATAGCAAAAAGAAAAAGCTGTTTTATTCAGATAAGACTCATACCAAACATGCCCTGCCATTTTTATTTTTCCTCTCATTTGTATTTTTTATTTTGATGGAATTATGATTGGGAGAGGATGCACACAAAAACAAACAACAAAGAATGAAAATAAAATCCTGACGCATTGTACGGTATGACAGAGAAACATTCCCTTCCAAACATTGGGACAAGGCGGGTAATTATCTGCTTCATTTCTAATTAGCAACATGAGCGGTGTAGGGGACGTAGCAGATTATAGGGGGCTGCCATTGTTAGCTGGAAGGATTTTATGTTTTGCTGTGTGTTGCTGCTGAGATAGGCCCTGTGCCTGGAACCAGCAGTGGTTTCACATAAGCAGCACCATCCCTGGACAATCTGGGGGATGAATTGCCAGAAAAATGCAGAGTAGACGGGTGTTTTGTTGGCACAGGGAAAGGCTATTCTTTAGCAGGTTGAACAACAACACACCAAAGGGGCCTGAACGCTCGACTGTGAGTATACCTTCTTGATACATGCAGAATGGCCACCTGATGTCCAAGACTTTCATCAAATGCAACAATTCCTCAAAAACAACACACTGTGTGATTATTTTTTTCATATAGGAATAGCATTTAATTTTAGACAGATACATCCCAAAATACAACACCGCCAACATTATTTGACCATGTCATGCAGGATTGGCTCTTAAATATCTTTCAGAAGTGGACCCAATATTCCCTTTTCTCTTCCAGCTGTCCTCACATTTGAAGCCCAGACTTCTCCAGTTGCCACAGGCAAGTGTGATATGAGGGCACGGAGGCAAGAAGCCATGAAACAAATTGGATAAATGTTATTTCTGGAGGAATGTTTAAATGGGATGCAGGAATCTTACTGAGTCAGCCATGCTTGAAATTGGGTGAAATCACACAGTATCAGAAAATAGAAGATTCCTCACTCACCTTTTGTTAGCTCAGGCTCATGCTTTAGTCTCTATAGCTCTTTGCAGATTTTAGGTCATTCATGACGCGAACAGGTTCACAGGGAGTGTGATCTTTGACAGATGAATACAGTAGGCAGATCTTGAATTTTCACCAGGATTATGAATACAGATATTAAATGAAGGCCGTCATGGATTATTAAAACACATAGCCGTGTAGAGGCCTTAGTTGTATGAAAAACCTGGACATCAAGAGCATGTTTGACCTGCTGTTTGAATTTTTATTATTAAAACCTTTTTCTTGCCTTTAGGGTAGAACTGTGTTAGACGCCCTCTTCAGAGACAATTTGGATTTATTTGTTTGTTTGAAGCGACAAAGTGGAGCACTCAAAGAAATCATCCAGATTACTGCTCTCTGTGGTCTCATGGGTGTCCTAAACTTGATTTTAGTCCTTGTTTCACATTTTCCTTCATTATAGACAAATAAACAGGAGGCCATGGGTTAGTTAAAATGAGGCCTTTCAACTGGAAATGCGATAAATCCAATCAAATTTACTCAAATAATTTGTCATGCATTTTTAGTTTTGTTTCTTTTCATCTTTGTCATATTTGTACTCCAGATGTTACAACAAAGCAGGCTTTTGGCTGCTTTATGTCCACTGTCTGAATAACTCTTGTGAGCTTGTGTATGCTATATTACATGTTATCATATAGCTATCACAGTAGTCCCTCGCTACTTCGCAAAGCAACTGTCGCAGACTCGCTCCTTTGTGTTTTTTCAACGATTGTCAACTTTAATATTACTCACGTGATTGGGACTGTACGGATAAAAAGTTAACGATTAAAAAACTTCAGACAGGCACCACCATTTTGTAGTTTTCTTTCAATAAGCCTACACTGTATCACTAGTCCAAAAAGAACTACATTACTCAGAAGCCAACAGTGCTTCCAGACGCTGCTTTCTGCCGAAATGCAGGGAAAGTTTTGATCTGACCCGAACCAGACTAAAAAGTTTGGTCCTTATTCAAAGTGATTCAGTGGATGCAGAGAGCCGATCAGAACCAGACCAGGACAACTTTCAGCCTCATCGGTCAATCTGAGAGCAGCTTGACGGTCCATGAAGCCTCTTGAGACGGAGGCACGGTTTGGAGGTCCGCAGCTCACCTAAACTTTTTTCATCTGGATTCCTCTGGATTATTTGGACTCGATTGGGGCCTTTGGGTGGTTTTGAGCTGGCTCTCCAAAGGTCTGGCTCTTCAAAAGTGTCTGGTGCTTTACGGCTGCAGAAAGCCGATCAGAACCCGACCAGAACCAGACCAAAGGCTGGTGAGTTCCTCATATAAAATGTGGCAGTACTTTGCAGTACATATACTGTACGTATGTTGTTAAAATTATGTAGGTTTAAGAGTTTAGAATATTGCAAGGGTGTGGGAAGGGTTTATAAAGCCTTTATATATGTATTAGGGCTGGGCCATATCATGTCGTTCACAAGAATACTAGTAAAAAAAAGCCTGCCCGGGCAAAAAAAAAATGATACCATGATATGCTAATTTCATGACGCACCGTATTTTTTGCCATAAACATTGCACCGCCGTATAAGTCGCACCAGTCCAATTATGTCCAATAAAGTGGAAAAAATCCATAAACATGTCGCACCACCATATAAGTCGCATCTATTATGCATCACCGCTGATGCGTCGCATATGTTACATGTCACCGCTGACAACCCGGAAATGTGGACCGGTATTTTGTCAAAAATGGATTTGCTGCCGAATGGCCACAGGAGCGTGCACGGAAGGACTTTAACAAGATTAACACTTAAAAACAATTATTTGTTTGCTGAAAATTATAGCAAAGGTGTGTCTGAGCTGAACTTTTCCTTAATAAATGCTGGTCAAATCAGCCGAATGAAAAAAAAAACAATACGGTAGTGTCGCTGCCTCAGTTCTGTGAAGCGTGGATGCGCAGCGAGCGGAAACGCTGCATCTCTTTAAAATTTAACAAGATAAACACCTAAAAAAAATATTTGTTTGCTGACATTATAGTAAAGGTGTGTCTGAGCTGAACTTTTCCTTAATAAATGCACGTAATGGTCTAATCAGCTGAATTTAAAAAAATGACGGTAGTGTTGCTTCCTCAGTTCTGTGAAGCGTGGACATGCAGCACGGAGAGAACATGCAAACTCCAACCAGAAAGGACCCCGTACCGGGATTTGAACCAGGGACCTGCTCGCTGAGAGGCAGCAGCTCTAAAATAAATACAACATTTTTACTTTGTGGTTATTCACTTATTGCGGGGTGACCGGAACATAACTCCCACGATAATCGAAGGACTACATATGGGCTGGTAACTTTATGCAGGAAGGCTTTTAAGAAAGTAAAACTGACTGTGATCACATTATGTGAGTTGAAAAGTAAAAATAATAATAATAATAATTAATTAAACTGTAAGAATCTTTAACAAAAAAAAACACAAAACATAAAATTAATAATTGCATAATTTCCTCATGTTTTGTTTTGTTTAAAAAACATATTGTTTTTTGCTGTTAAAACATGGGATTCGTTACAGACTCTGTTCTAATTCTTTATAAAGCCTTTTTTACACACTGAATCCTAAACTCCTCGTCTTCCTTTCTTTCTCCATTTCTCTCGGGCCTTTCATCACATTGACTATCACAATCCATTCTCTGCCCAGACAGCCTGGCAGCCGGGCTCGTCCGGCTACCATCCAACAACCCGAGACGCCTCCTCCAAACAACCAAAGCTATTTGGTCCCATTTTTTTGCAGAGACCAATTGCATCATTTAGCAATTGTGCGTTTTTTATTTCATGGCTTTGTCCGACCAATGTAGCTCTTGTGCTGTCACTTGCAGACCTGGGGAGGGAGTTCATCCAGTTCAATCCTTTCCGTCTCGCTCTTTTCTAGTTGACTCTTTCCCTTGTTGCCCTTTCTCTCTCTCAACACTCACACTGTATTTCTCACCAGAGACTTAGTTGTCCAGAACCAGACGTATTCAAAAGCAGACAAGAACTCCTTGTTCACTGTTCCATATTAGTCAATTACTTTGTCTGTATCCATGTGTGTATTCTTTTTATTTTCCTGGTGGTGGGAGTGGGGGGTGGCAGCTTCTGTGAATGTGTGTAAATGTGCCAGAATGAGGTACTGTGTGGTAAATGTGTTATTCCTGTCTGCGCTAACCAACAAATCATCAGTGTCCTAATTTTTATGTTGCTTGGAGGCTTGTTTCCAGTTTATAGACAAATCTGACAGTAATCAATAAGCTACTGTCGTTGTGTGGGTAATAGTGTGTTTGTGTTTTGCTGTGTTCACATGTGTGTATGTGTCTGTGGATCATTAAGCTCCTCTGGGGATGACACTGTTCTGTTTACATTTGGCAGACATCAGGGAATGAGGTAGTCATGTCATCGAAACAACTGAGTCTTCTCATGATAGATAATCGAAACGTACCGCAGAGCCTGTTAGGCAGCATGACATTACATGGCAGTTGTCTGAAGCGGGCTGACAGGTTTCTTTTTTTTTTCTGGGTTCCTGCTAGAACAGTAATTATGAATCATTAATTAGCTCCGCTTTTTTTTATTGAGCACTTTGTTAAAGCCTTCATAATGTCTTCTGCTCCGTGACGTTTTCCTCCTAATCAGAACAGTTCTCAGGCATATTTCTATTTGGATATTTCTCAATTTGTAGCTTAGATTTTATTGTACTTGAAAACAAAGTAGAATATAAAAAAAACAAAAAAACAAAAACATATTTATTACAAAGCTTTTATTTTAGATTTAGAAGCTAAAGAGCATGCAGTTGTCAGTCAGATTTTACACTACAACCTGTGCCCTCATTTACCCATTCATACAACACTCTACTATATATGTACAAAAAAATAATCAATGCTTTATCGCATTCATACACCGATGGGACACACATCGGAGGCAATGAGGAGTTCAGTGTTTTGCCCAGGGACACTTCAGCCTGTGACTGCTGGTGGAATTGAACCCCCAACTCTCCCATTGGAAGATGACTGCTCTAACCACTCAGCCACCGCTGCCCCTACTGGACCCCACTGGTGCCATATCCAGCAGTCACTGTGTGAAAGGCAGGGGACATCCTGGACAGGCCACAAGTCCATCACAGGGACATATAGAGACAAACAACCATTCACTCTGTCACTCACAACCAGGGACAATTTTGAGTTACCAATCATTTTACCATGCATCTTTCTGACCTGTGGGAGGAAATTGGAGTACCCACATACCCAGAAAATCCATGTAAAGGTCCCCGGCCAGGATTTGATCCAGTGACTTTCTCAATGAGAGGCAATAGCTATACCAACTGTGCCACCATGCTGCCCAGAAATACATATTTTACAGAAATAAATTAATTTAACCAACACAATTTTAAGGAAATGTTATCACATTTTCCATCCATCCATCCATCAATCCATCCATCCATCCATCCATCCATCCATCCATCCATCCATCCATCCATCCATCCATCCATCCATCCATCCATCCATCCATCCATCCATCCATCATCTTCAGCTTGGTCCAAAGTCAGTTTGCGGGGGCAGCAGCTTGAGCAGGGAGGCCCAGACATCTCTTTCCACAGCCACCTCTTCCAGCTCTTCTGGGAGGACTCCAAGGCGTTCCCAGGCCAACCCAGAGACATGTCTCTCCAGCATGTCCTGGGTCTTCCCCGGGGTCTCCTCCCAGTTGTACATGTCTGATTCACCTTCCTAGGGAGGTACCCAGTTAGCATCCTTATCAGATGCCGTTCCCTGAAATCCAAAGGTCAGAGGCTAGAGTGTCTCTATAAGAAATCCAGTCTCAAAATTCACAAGGAACTCTATGCGAACCACATCATCCATTACAAGAACAGTATTTCTCAAGCCGAATCCAGTTACTTCTCTGACATCATCAGTTCCAATTTGGGTAATTAAAAGAAGTTGTTCTCTCTCCTCAACCATTCAGTCTCATCTCCTAACTCTCTACCCTCTCACATGGTTTCCACAAAATTTTGCAACTCCCTGATGTCATATTTCAATGAAAAGATTATTTCAATTCATAAACACCTTGGACCAAATACTGCCCCCAGCATCCTTGTTGAACTCCCCCCTCCCTCCCTCCCTCCCTCCCTCCCTCCTTTCTCTGTCTTCTCCCTCCCCTCTGCTGATGACATTGCTGACATTATCAGCAAGTCCAAGTCCTCATCCTGTCAACTTGACCCATTTCCCACAGTTCTTGTTAAATCCTGTCTCCCGTCTCTGCTCCCTATCATCACTAATATCATCCACTCCTCCTTAACATCTCGCATTGTTCCCACAGCCTTCAAATCTGCTGCCATCACCCCCATCATCAAGAAACCAGGTCTTGACTTTACCATCTTCAGTAAACTTCGTCCGATCTCTAATCAGCACTTTATTTCCAAGGTTCTTAAAAATGTTGTTGCTAGTCAACTTCACTCTCACCTGTCCAACAATAACATATATGAAGAGTTTCAATCTGGTTTTCACCCCCACCATAGCACTGAAACAGCTCTAATAAAAATTACTAATGACCTTCTTCTTGCTGCTGACTCTGGTCTTCTGTCCATCCTCATTCTACTTGATCTACCATGTAAGTTCTGCCTTCGACACCATCTGTCATTCTATCCTCCTCAACAAACTAACCTCCATTGGCTTCTCAGGTACACCGACTGTCTCAATGAGCTAAAGCCCTGGTTCTATAACAATTTCATACAACTAAATAGTGACAAAAAAGAAACAATTCTTGTTGGTACCAAAAACTCTATTTCAAAATCAGAACTTTTTCTCACCCCCCCTTAACAACTCTCTGCTATCCACCTCGCCCCAGGTCAAGAGTCTTGGCGTCATCCTCAACACTACTCTCTCCTTCACTTCACACATCAAAAACGTTACTCGGTCTGCCTATTTCCACCTCTGAAATATTAACTGTCTCCATCCTTCTCCCACACCCCACTCCACAGACATCCTTGTGCACAGTCTTGTGACTTCCCGGATCGACTACTGCAACTGCCTACTTTATGGCCTCCCCACCAAATCTCTTCAGAAGCTACAGATGGTCCAGAACTCAGCTGCCCATGTAATAACTCAAACCTCCTCCTATAACCACATCACTCCTGTCCTGCTGCAGCTCCACTGGCTCCCGGTTAAATCATGCATTGTTTTCAAAATTCTTCTTCTAACTTACAAATCTATCCACAACCTTGCCCCTCCTTATCTATCTGACCTCCTACAAATTTCCATCCCATCACGCTCTCTCAGGTCCTCCTCTTCACTACACCTCCATGTACCCTCTGCCCGCCTCTCCACCATGGGGAGCAGGGCCTTCATCTGCTCTGCCCCTCACCTCTGGAACGCTCTATCGCCAGACTTACGAAACACCACCTCTCTTTCTCTATTCAAGACTGTTCTTAAAATACACGTCTTTAGACGCTTATCCTTAACTTAGCTAAATGTATTTTATATTATTTTGTCTTTCATATCTTTATGTATTTTATATTTCAATTCATTCCTGTTGATCTTTGCATTGTGCTTGTTGTTTGCTTTTACACAATCTCTCTGTTTCTTGCTATAAAGCGTGCTTGGGTGTTCTGAAAGGCGCTTTTTAAATAAAATGATGATGATTATTATTATTATTATTATTATTATAGATGCCTGAACCACCTCAAGTGGCTCCTCTCAATGTGGAGGAGTAGCGGTTCTACTCTGAGCCTCTCCTGGATAACTGAACTCCTAACCCTATCACTAACGGAAGAGTCCAGCTACCCTGCGGAGAAAAAAAAATCCACAATTTTATTCTTTCAGTCACTACCCAGAGTTCGTGACAATAGGTGAGGGTAGGAACTTAGACCGACCGGTAAACAGAGAGCTTTGCCTTACAGCTCAGCTCCCTCTTCATCACAATGAATGGTACAGAGTCCACAGTACTGAAGACGCTGCACCATTCCATTTGTCAATCTCACGCTCCATTCTTCCCTCACTCTTGAACAAAATTTCAAGATACTTGAACTCCTCCACATGAGGCAGAACCTCACTCTCGACCTGAAGAGAGCAATCCACCCTTTTCTGACTGAGGCTTCAGATTTTGTGATGCTGATTGAAAGCTTAAGATCAACGCACAATGATGCTAACAGGAGCACATCATCTGCAAAGAGAAGAGATGGAATCCTGATCCCACCAAACCAGAATCCCTCCATCCCCTGGCTGCACCGAGAAATTCTGTCCATATGAACAGAATCGGTGACAACGGACAGCCCTGGCTGAGTCCAACTCCCACCCTGAAGGGGTTCGACTTACTTACCATACTTAATATCATCTTTGCTAATGTACAAATCTGACTAAAGAACATTCCACTCTTTTATTATTTGTTCTGGGATTATATATTTTTGTTAATTATTTCCTCTATGCAATGGACTTTTAATTTTACTACCATTTTCATTTTTGTTTTTATTATAAAAAATGTACAGTAATAAACCATGCACATGGATTTTCTTCAGAAAGCAATAACATACACTTTGTTGTCAAAAATCATTCATTTGCTTTGAGAGAAAAAAAAAGACTTTTCATGTTAGTAGGACCAGCATTTCAACTACTTGACAAAGCAAATACAATCCGGAATCACATTCCACTTATTCTCTTCTTAGATTCAAAACAGTGTGAACGTAGTGAGGCAGTCTGATTCAGAAATAACCTAATCAGCAGTTTGGTCCATCAGCATGTCCCCCGGCTCAGACACATGGGCAGGTGGCTGTCTGACAGTCATTGGCATTCTCTCCAACAAATTGTGCGACTCAGATCAACTCAGCTGTATACCTCTGGGAGCAGGATTAAGCTGGGTTAGCTAAGGGCAAAACACCCTTTCTTTCTTGAGAGAAAGTCACACTTTTATTGACACATGCCTAACCAACTCCAGACTCACGCTGCACACTTTGCATATCACAAGAGACGGAGCTGACTTCTGCTGTCCTGGCTGTCACTGCAGGGTGGGGATGGATGTTCACTGTTGTATGCAAACAACCACATCTGCATTTTGCCCTTTCTTTTAAGTGTTGACAAAAATGCATCTCTTTACCTGCTTGTAAGAAAAACAGTTATTTAGAAAGCTCTGAAAAGCTTTCTTGTACTTAAAATGATAATTGAAAAAAAAAATGGAGCACACTATCAATTTCTCTTTCTCCTTTATTTTTTAATCAAACGGCTGTTCAGCAGGAGCTGTGTGTTTTCCTAAACTCTGTCAGTTTATTATCTGAATGTATGCATATTGTAATTTTGCCCATCTTTATTAATCCACTAATTTGTTTGAAAAATCCGTTTCCAATTTAATTAACCCTGATTAGTTTTTTCTTCTGTACTCCATTACTTAGACTTTGTTGATATCATTTTGATTTCATGGCACATGGGTTTTAATTATTACCAATATAAAGAAAGCATTTTTAAAATTTGTTGTTTAAAAACTATTTAAATGGTAAAGAAAAAATGTAAATGCATGGTTGTGACATAATTACTTTTGTTGTGGTTTTGAGATTTGTGTGCTTTTCTATTACTCATAAATATTTGCCTGTTCTATATTTGTGGCAATTCTTGCAAATACAGATTTAGAACTTGTTTAAACCTTTTCTGTGCTTGACACTGACCTGATGAACAAAGGACAAATGACAGACCATGAAAAAATGTTCAGAATGTGGGCATAGATGATTAAAAAATGTTCCCAGTTGAACAGGTACAAAAGTGAGATAGAGCTCCAAATGTCAGGACTCGTTCAAAGACAAGAGATGCAGACACAGAAGAGAGACTTTCTGACCCTGGTTCATCCCCTATTGATAGGGTTGCCATGGAAACGGGTGTCAGAGCTCAGATGAAGGGCGAAGGAGGTTGAAAATTGTGTGTGTGTGTGTGCGTGTGTGTGTGTGTGTGTGTGTGTGTGTGTGTGTGTGAGAATGACAGGGACAGTTCAGTCAGAGTACTTGTCATCGAGTGTGAACAAAACGTCAACACGCAAATGCAAAAGTGCACCAAGCTCTTTCTACCATTTTCACAGAAGCACGTCAGCAAATATGTTAACAACCAAACCGGTATCTTTATTTTTGTATTTATTGATTTCCAAAAGTTTACAGCAGAGGTAAAATCTAAAACAATAGCCAGTGACTTGGATTTGCTTGGACAAATTAACAATTGTAAAGGCTCCCTTAGATCAGCAAGTGACACATTTTTAGTTTTAAACTACGATGCATACAATTTGTTGCTTCTAACAGATGATGTTTGAGTGATATTAATTTTTTTTCAAATTTAAATGGTCTATTTTTATTTTTAGATTTACTAATATAGAAGTCTTGAATCATTTATAGATGAAAATGTCTTGTGATTTTACAGGTGCATTAACCCTTAGATGCATAAGTGGGGTCAAAAATGACCCCGAGGGTTGTTATTCTTCAAAAACTCTGAAATTAAAAGTTTTTACTCTTCCATATTCCAGGTATTCCTCATAAAACATGTTTGTGACTTCAAGCCATTTGAATTTTTTTAAATGTTTTTATACATTTTCAGAAATTGCAGTTTTTGTGTCACTACCCCAGTTTTTCATGAGTGGGGTCAAAAATGACCCCAAGCATTTCCTATAGAATCTCAAGGGTTTTCTTTGGGAACCTTTGATTCTTACCAACTGTGACTGTCAAGATACATTTTCTGTCTCATTTACACATCTGATACCTGCAGTCTCACCACTAGGAGGTCAGTTTGACACAGCAGCATACATGTATTATCTGCATTTACCAACTCCATGACTTTACTGTGATAGAATATCATGTTGGTCAACAAAGTAGACACTCTTAGCTAACTACAACATAATTTTAGTACTTAAGCTAGCTAACATTACATCTTTACCCTGAACTTTCTTGCCTAGCTAACATTAGTTTAGTAAGCCAGCTGATATTACTGCATTTGTTGTGTAGAGACTCGCTGTATTCATAATTCCTTGTAACAAATGCAAACCTGTTAGGTAACCTATTATATAGTATTATATATATTATATTATATATAAATTATTTTAAAAATCTGTATGCCTCTTTTAACACCAAGCCACAATTTACTGAGAAGTTGGTCAGGGCCTGCACCTGGGTTTAGCACCATCTCTCCAATAGATGCATGAAAGCTGTTTATCACTGATAGTATATTAGAAGGGCAGCACGGTGGTGCAACTGGTAGAGCTGCTGCCTCTCAGCGAGCAGGTCCCTGGTTCAAATCTGTGGGCCTTTCTGGGTGGAGTTTGCATGTTCTCTCCGTGCATGCGTGGGTTCCCTCCAGGTACTCTGGTTTCCTCCCACAGACCAAAAACATGCATGTTAGGCTGATTGGTAACTCTAAAATTGACCCTAGGTGTGAGTGAGAGAATGAATGGTGGTCTGTCTCTATGTGGCCCTGTGAATGACTTGCAACCCGTCCAGTGTGTACACTGCCCCTCGCACAGTGATTGCTGGACATGGGCACCGGCGACCCCCGTGACCCAAAAATGAAAGAAGCGGGTAAAAGATAATGGATGGATGGATATATATTAGAAGAGATGTTGACATGAACAAACATGGAGGGAAGAAGAGTCTCAACAAGCAGAGGAAAAGAGTGGAAAAATCTAAGCAAACAGGAGCTCATGGCCTTCATTGGAGTGACCATTCTTGCACGAAGTGAGAAGAACTGAAATGTATCAGTGTGTGTGCTCTTTGGGAGTTTTCTACACAACCCAAGGTACCCTGAACCTACCAACCGACATCACTGAAGCAAATGGAAGATGTGGAGTGACAAAAGTTGCAAACAAAGTAACAGGAGAGAGGCACAGAGGACCAACAGAAGAGAAAGGTGCCAGATGTGTCCAAGAAACAAAAATAGCAAAGCCACCAATTGGTGCAGGAAATGCAGTACTACAGTGTGCAATGGTCACACCAAAAGCAAATAGTTTGTGACAACTGCACACAGTGAATAGAGAAAAGATGTTTGTGTGGGCACATGTGAGTGTAGTGTTCTGGTCGTATGTTCATTCTCTTTTTTGTCCTTCAGACAGATGGACATTCTAGCAATAATTTTTGGAGATTTTTGATGTTATTTCGTGTGAAAAAAATGATATAAAAAGTTATGAATAAGCATGTTACATGTAAAATCAGTCTTTTGTTGACCCATATATAATAAAATATAATCACCTTTGACCAAATTTAAAGACATCATTTAAATTCATTGCAAAAACACATTGATTCTAATTGGGGTCATTTTTGACCCCACTCATGGAAGAGTGTAGGTATTGGTCGTTCGTGCATCCTAGGGTTAACATATATAATGAGCAAAATAAATATTAACTATTTTTATTGTATGGACCAGGAGAAATGATCGCTCTCTATCAGGAGTGAGTCTTTGCCTCAAGCGAAGGAGTGCATGTCTTGTTCGTGAGTGATGTTAGGACGGAGTAGGACATGGATAAAAAAAATCTGGTCTTGCCCACAGTAATGAGGGCATTGCTATGGTTTGTCATGGTGAAGATGGAGCGGAGCTGAAAGACAAAGCTCTCAATATACTGTTTTGTCTAATTGCCACCCTTCACATATGGCACAGAGGTGTAGATAATGACCAAAAGAATGTGGGATATGAGGAGCTGAAATGGTTGCCAGGCTCAGTCTTAGAGGTAAGGTGAGGAGCTCTGTCATCCCTGAGGATCTTGAAGTAGAGCTGGTGTTCCTGAGGTGGTTCAGGCATCTGGGACCTTCCTTTAGAAGTTTCCGGGCATGTGCCATTGGGAGGAGACTGCAGATCCAGAACTTGCTGGTGGGATTGTGTATCCTCTTTAGTCTTTTGATCCTCTGGAAGAGTTGGAGATTGTGATGTCTTTCTGATAAAAAAATAAATACAATGAAAAAACGTAAAATGCAGATTTAGATTAAAAAAAAACTTTAATTTTTTTTACATTGTTACTAGCATTATAAAAAATTTAACTGCTATAGCAGGGATTTAATGGAAGAAAAAAATTGGTTGTTGCTTTTGCTCAGTTTTGTGAAGTATAATTCAAACTTTTAATATAAGTACTTGTAGTTTTCCAAACTTCTAAACATTTTCAAGGTCTGAAAATTACCCTGCATTTTTGCTTTCCATCAAGTTTTAATTTGCTTCTTTTTTTCTGTCAGTCAACTGACCAACATTTATTTACAGCCAATTACTTACAGGTTGATTTGAAACAGTAGTTCTTGTAACAGTTGAATGTCTCTCTTTGTCACATACGCATCCTTAAAAGATTTATATCCAGTTTTGGGAAAATTATTTGAGATTTTAAGAACATTTGTTAAGGAAACAAAACAGAAGCCAAACCATTTAAGCTTGTTTTTCTTGAACACTGTTTGGGTTGTTTCTTCGTGGTAATGAATGAATGCAATCTTTGTTGAAATCAGGTCTCTCTTGTAAATGAGTCATCGAGGCTCAATGGGATTAACCTGGTTGAATGAATAATATACTACCTACACACAAAAAAATAAAGGAACAGGAATGGACCTAAAAAGGTACA
>JBBPBX010027362.1:19287-37345 GCA_038048925.1 Garcialebias charrua | reverse complement strand
ACCATACCATACCATACCATTTTATTTATAAAGCACTTTAAACAGGAACAAGTCCACACAAAGTGCTGGACAAACAAACACGCAACAGGCAACACAGACAATGAAGTACAACACGAAAAACATAAAAACATTGCAGATCATAAATAAAACGATCCAATACAAATCAGCTGGCATTGAAAGCAATGGAGTAGTAGTGAGTTTTTAACCGGGATTTGAAAACCGAGAGGGAGGGGGCCTGTTTGATGAGCAGCGGTAACTCGTTCCAGAGTCTTGGGCCTGCTACAGAGAACGCCCTGTCACCCCTGCGCTTAAGGCGAGTTTCTGGAACTATTAAGAGTACCTGATCCTCTGACCTCAAAGCACGTGGAGGGACATATGGGTGTATCAGATCCGAGAGATAGGCGGGGGCGAGACTGTTCAGCGATTTGTAGACATACATGAGAATTTTGAATTGGATTCGAAGATGAACCGGTAGCCAGTGAAGGGAGGCCAAGACTGGTGTAATGTGCTCTCTTTTGCGTGTGCTGGTTAAAAATCGGGCAGCTGCGTTCTGAACCAGTTGTAATCGTGCAATGGTGGCTTGACTGACGCCAAACAGAAGTGAATTGCAGTAATCAAGCCTAGATGTAATGAATGCGTGAATCACTGTCTCCAGGTTGTTTTTGGATAATATGGGCTTCAGCTTAGACAGACGCCTCAGCTGGAAAAAACAGGATTTGACGATCATGTTTACATGACTGTTGAGTTTCATGGAAGGATCCATTATCACTCCCAGATTTGTGACTTTTTGTTTTTCGGACAGGGGTAGAGCAGACAGGTCAATGCAGTGGTTTGAGGTTGTGTCATTGGGAAGGAACAATATGGCTTCAGACTTCTTATCGTTGAAGCTTAAGAAATTTAAAGCCATCCAGTCCCTGATGTCAGCCAGGCAGTCGAGCAGAGGTTGAATAGAGCCTGTACCATTTTGTCTTAGGGGGAAGTAAATTTGACAGTCATCAGCGTAGAAGTGGAAGGGTATATTGTGTTTCCGGAAAATAGCACCGAGTGGCAGCAGGTATAAGGAGAACAAGAGAGGACCCAGGATGGACCCCTGCGGAACCCCCCATTTAAGAGCCGCCACTGCAGAAGTAAAATCATTGATGGACACACAAAAAGACCTGTCAGAGAGGTAGGATCTGAACCAGTTTAGGGCTGATCCTGAGATGCCCACCCACTGCTCCAACCTAGCAATGAGGATCTCATGGTCGATGGTGTCGAAAGCGGATGTGAGGTCCAATAGGACAAGCAGCACAGAGTCACCAGTATCTGTGGATAGGAAGATGTCGTTAAAAACCTTCAGTAGGGCAGTCTCAGTGCTGTGGAGGGATTTGAAGCCAGACTGGAATAGCTCGGGGATAGCGTGATCCTCCAGGAAGCACTTTAGTTGGGACTCAACTATTTTCTCTAGAAGTTTAGAAACAAATGGGAGTCTGGAGACAGGCCTGAAATTGGATAATACTGACGGGTCGAGGTTTGGTTTTTTCAGGAGGGGTTGAACAGCAGCATGTTTTAATGATTTTGGCACCACACCCGAGGATAGACTGCTATTTACAATCGAGAGAATGGAGGGACCTAGAGTGTGAAAAACCTCCTTTAGAAGCCGAGGGGGGACCACATCGAAGGGGGAGCCAGATGGTTTCAGGTTGCACATGACCTGCTCTAGAGAGGACAGAGAGACTGGTTCAAAATGGTCACAAACAGCAACAGATTGAGGTGGGATGGATGGATCGTGAGATGGAGGAGAAATGAGAGCCCTGGTGGTTGCGATTTTATCTAAAAAGAAATGTTGGAAGTTCTCGCACAGCTCAGTCGAGGCTTCCATGGGTGATTGTTCAGTGAGGTGGAGAACAGAGTTTAGGGTGGAGAACAGAACTCGAGGGTTACGAGAGTTTGCAGCAATGATATCAGAGAAGTATTGTGATTTAGCAGTTTTCACTGCTTTCTGATATTGGCGCCAGCTCTCTTTTACCATCTGAAAAGAGACCTGCAGTCTGTCTTTTTTCCAGGCCACCAGTTCAATTCTATAAAGTTTTAATTTATTTTCATCTTTTCATCATATTTAGACTTTGTTTGATTTCTACTGGAGTTCACATCAGTTATGTAAGATCTGACTTTGTTGTCATGTTTGAAATTAAATCCATAAAAATAAGAACTACTGTTCTGATCGTCTGAACTTTATTCTTTACTTTTGTCTTATGTGTTAATTTTGTTTTCTGCATCTGCTGTTTCAGATGGAGTGTGATGAGAAGGAGATGCGGCGTGAGATCAGTTACGCCATTAAGAACATCCATGGTATCAGGTAGGCATTCTTTAAGAACATCCTTGAAATCAGGAAGATATTTTTAAAAACATCCTTGGAAACAGGTAGATATTCTTTAAGAAAATGTGTGGTATCAAGTAGATGGTCTTTAAGAACATCCATGGTATGAGCAAGGTGTTTTTTCTTAAGAACATCTGTGAAATCAAGAAGGTATTGTTTAAGAACATCCATGGTATTAAGTAGGTGTTCTTTAAGAACATCCATAGTATGAGCAAGGTGTTTGTTCTTAAGAACATCTGTGAAATCAAGAAGGTATTGTTTAAGAAAATCCATGGTATCAGGTAGGCATTCTTTAAGAACATCCATGAAATCAGGAAGACATTTTTAAAAACATCCTTGGAAACAGGTAGATATTCTTTAAGAAAATGTGTGGTATCAAGTAGATGGTCTTTAAGAACATCCATGGTATGAGCAAGGTGTTTGTTCTTAAGAACATCTGTGAAATCAAGAAGGTATTGTTTAAGAACATCCATGGTATTAAGTAGGTGTTCTTTAAGAACATCCATAGTATGAGCAAGGTGTTTGCTCTTTAGGAATATTCAAGGTATCAGGTAGACATTCTTTAAGAAAATCCATGGTAACAGGTAGATGTTCTTTAAGGACATTCATAGTATCACTTAGACATTTTTTAAGAATATCCCTAAAATTAGCTAAACTTTCTTTAAGAACATTCATGGTAACAAGTAAACACTCTTTAGGAACATCCATGGTATGAGCAAGGTGTTTGCTCTTTAGGAATATTCAAAGTATCAGGTAGACATTCTTTAAGAAAATCCATGGTATTGGGTAAACATTCTTTAAAACATCCATAGTATCAGATAGATGTTCTTTAAGAACATTCATGGTATGAGCAAGGTGATTTTTCTTTAAGAGCATCCATTGTATCAGGTAAACATTCTTTAAGAACATCCATGGTAACAGGTAGATGTTTTAAAGAATCTAGATTCTTAGTCTTGGCGATTCTGAATTGATTCTTAAAGCCCCAAAATCGATTTTAAAACATGTTTAAATTTTTTTTTCCACTCCTACTCCTGAGCGTACTACATATTACATTTTGTTTTTCTTTAGGACTATCTATGGTATTCAGTTGACATTCTTTAAGAACATCCATAGTGTCCGGTAGACATTTTTAAAGTACATCCTTGGTAATAGGTAGTTGTTCTTTTAGAAAATTCATAGTATCCAGTAGACATTCTTTAAAAACATCCATGGTACGTCAGTGTTCTTTAAGAACATCCATAGTGTCAAATAGATGTTCTTTAAGAGCAGCCATGGTATCAGCAATGTGTTTTTTTTTTTCTTTCAAACATCCATGGCGATAGTTGTTCTTTAGTTGGTTTTTTTTGTCCAGAAGAGGTTGAACAGCAGCATGTTTAAAGGATTTTGG
Organism: Garcialebias charrua; assembly: GCA_038048925.1. Lineage (NCBI taxonomy): Eukaryota > Metazoa > Chordata > Actinopteri > Cyprinodontiformes > Rivulidae > Garcialebias > Garcialebias charrua. The sequence goes on along the minus strand of JBBPBX010027362.1, from coordinate 33,599 downwards.
CACCACGCCAGTGGATAAACTGCTATTCGCAATAGCAAGAATGGAAGGACCTAAAGTAGAAAAAACCTCCTTTAGTAGCTGAGGGGGGACCACATCAAAGGGGGAACCAGATGGTTTCAGGCTGCACATGACTTGCTCTAGAGAAGACAGAGAGACTGGTTCAAAATGGGCAAATACAGCTACAGATTGAGGTGGGATGGATGGATCATGAGTTGGAGGAGAAATGAGAGCCTGGGTGGTGGCAATTTTTTCTAAAAAGAAATGTAGGATGTTCTCACACAGCTCAGTCGAGGCTTCTAGAGGTGATGGTTCAGTGGGGTGGAGAACAGAGTTTAGGGTGGAGAACAGGACTCGTGGATTGAGAGTTTGAGGCAATGATATCAGAAAAGTATTGAGATTTAGCAGTTTTTACTGCTTTCTGATAACAACGCCAACTCTCTTTGAAAAGAGACCTGCAGCCTGTCTTTCCTCCATTTGCGCTCCGCCCTCCTGCACTACTGCCTAACGGACTTCAGCCAAGGTTCTGCTGTGAGTTTTGATTTTCTAGTTTTAACAGGAGCAACGTGATCCAGAGCCTTTAAACAGACAGAGTTGAACTGGGATGTCAGCTCCTCTGTGGTGGAGAGAAACACCGGGGGCTGAATGATAATTTCAGAGTTGTAAACATCTGTGAAACGTGTGGCTGTGAAGTGGTCAATGGCCTGGCTGTGACGTGCAGGAACGCACGGTTTAGGAGTTAGACGGGTTCCAGATTAGTAACAGTCACATCATGAGTTAAAACAAGCTCCAGTGCATCTCCGCGCTCTTGGGTGGGACCGTTTACATGTTGATTTAGATCAAATGAGTCCAATAAATCTAAAAAGTCCTTAACCAAGGGCTTCTCATGACAGCACACATGCAAGTTAAAATCACCAATAATGACAACACAATCATATTTTGGTGTGATTTCAGCCAAGAAAATTAAAGTAATGTTTGGTCAAAATAATAAAATCACATTGTAAATAAAAAAGTAGAGTTTTTTTTCCTTCATAGTTTTATTTTGTTTACAATTTGTTCTTTTTTAATGTGCTTTATAAATAAATTGACGACTTCAGTTCTTTTTGAAATTCCTGTCGGTCCAGTTGTGTTTTTAGACAGTAACCAGCAATGATCAGAAGAGCTAAAATCAGGCTTTTAGAGAAACCTCACATTTTGTGTTTCACCTAATTTTTTGCTGATATCAGAAAAATCTGTTTTCATCACATCTTTTCTGATTTTGTTGTCCAGAACTGGACTTTTTACCCCAGATATGGCATTTGAGGCCATTGTGAAGAAGCAGGTTGTGAAGCTGAAGGAGCCTTGCGTTAAGTGTGTGGACATGGTCATCCAGGAGCTGATCAACACCGTCCGCCAATGCTCCAACAAGGTAACCATGTCGCTCTCTGGCTCTACTGGGATTTTAATGGAAATGAGGATGATGTTACACATGGAAAGCATGCAGGAGAGGAAGGAAAGTTATGAGGATAGGATGACCATAAATATACTGAACATCCATGTGCTGGAAGTGCTGATGATGCGTCGGATGTGTTTTCAGTTGGAGTGCTTCCCGACGCTGCGCGAAGAAACAGAGCGAATTGTGACCTCTCACATCCGAGACAGAGAGAGTCGGTCCAAAGACCAGGTAAAGAACCAGGAAGTTAGAATTAGTCCTCAGGAAAATGATTATGGGTTCATAACAGAGGCTTTTCCTAAAACAGTCCATCGAAGTCAACTACACAGTTTGTATTTTTGAAGTTGGGTTCTGTAGAATGGATATGAACAATCAATAAATTACCTGTTGTGGATGGCTCTTTGAATGAATTGAACAAGTCCATCACAGAGACACCTTGGACAGGTCTCCAGTCCATCACTGGGACGCCCTGTGTTCAAATTCAACTTTGTCTTCAAACTGGGGTTTTTCAAAGAGTTTATCTACAACAGGTAAGATATTATTTGTTCATGATCAATCCACAGAACCCCGCTAAAACAAATGCCACCTCTAGAGTAAAACTTTCTAAGCATTTTACTGAAAGCTACAGTAAATAATCACTGCTGAGCAAAATGCTAACAGTAGCAGTGAGCTTGCCTAGCTCTGCAAGAAATCTGGACTGTAACTAAAACAGGAAGTCCAGAAGTGTATCCAACATGCTGATGGAGTAATGGAAAAGTGTGCTGGATGTTTCTGTCTGCTTTCAGGTTCTGCTGCTGATCGACCTGCAGCTCTCTTACATAAACACCAACCATGAGGACTTCATTGGCTTTGCGAAGTAAAGATGGAAGCTTTCTGTTGTTTAGCGCAGCAGGCCCCTAAAAGGCAGATGCTTCACACATCTTTTCTGTCTCCTTCTTGTTTCTGTCCTGCGTGTGTTGCAGTGCACAGCAGAGGAGCAGTCAGACCAACAAGAGCCAGAGTTCAGCAGGAAACCAGGTGAGGGTTGGACCCTTCAAACAGGTTCTCTTCATCTGCTCAGCACTGACACGAAAACAACTTGCAGTTCACTTCAACTTTTCTATTGCACCCGGTTATTGATGGATTGATTTACTGAGCTGCTGACTCATTGATACATTGATGTGATTTATTTATACATTTACTTCCTGCTTCATTGATTTATTTATGTGATTTTTTGATTGATTTGATGAGTCATGCTCAGGTTATGATTTGTTCTCACTTGTAAACCTCACCCCATGTGTTTTATTTTTTGCCACCATCTGTGCTGGTCTTGTCATTGAGACGTTTGTCTTGTGTTTGAACCCCTCCTGTGTCATCAAGGTGCCACCTTGCATTTCATGCCCACCCCTTAGTGAGACTCTCAGCTACCTCCTTTAAGGGTGTGTGTGGGTGAGTATTGTCATGGTGGGTTATGGTTTGATGTGTGTGTGCGTGCGTGTGTGTGCACTCACACAGGCCCATTGGGTGAGGTGAATTTTTCATTTTCTGCCTCACTCGGCTGCTAACTGATCATTTCAGCAGTTTTTTTAGCTGCTATTGTTTGTTTGTCTTTGAATGCTGCAGGGTGTCACCCACAACCCCCATTCCCTCCTGTTTCCGCCTCAGGCCTGGCTGTACGAGTTTCCTCTACTGTTTCCTCTCTTCACACCAACTGCCTCTGACTGTCAGGGGTTTCTAACTAAAGGCCCAGAATTGAGCTTTTAATTTTGGTTTGGCTCCAGAACGTTCACCCAGCTGAAAATTATATTTGTTTTTGTGTTTAGCTTTTTTCAGCCAGCTTGTGCGTTAGTGGCTAAAGAGAAAAGCTTTGTAATCATGTGGCTAACCTCCTTAGTGAGTCTTAGGCGGACCAAGTTAATCTGACCTTTTAATCCCTGAAGCCACGGGCCTGCCCATGTTATGCTAACACACCTAACACGCAGGAAACACACACGTCTTATTATTGTGTGCTTGAAGCACTAACCCCTTTAGGATCTAAACACACCTGCCTGAAGACACACACCTAACCTGAGCTTCACACACATTTCATGGCAGATTGCTTGATTGGCTGCTCCTCGTTTGATCTGAACCGAGAAGGTTTTATTGTTCTTAGTTTGTGATGATTTGTCCCTCCTTGCTTGCCATCCTCCTAGGTTATCCGTAAAGGCTGGCTGACCATCAACAACATCAGCATCATGAAGGGTGGTGCAAAAGAATATTGGTTTGTGCTGACGGCTGAGAGCCTCTCCTGGTTTAAGGATGACGAAGTGAGTTTAACACACACACACTCACGTTACTTAACTTAATGTAATAGCTTGAAGCTGGTATCGTCAGCTGGTGGCCCACGGGCCCTTTACAAGGGGTGTGGTGGTGGGACATCCAAATAGTTCACTGACAGATAAAAACATCAGACAGCTACCATGTGGTATTTTGTATTTCTTTTTTAAAGCAACACAATACAGTACGGTATATGTAATAAAATATGAAAATTTATTTTAGAATGAATCAATTTTCTAGTTTCCTGCTCAAGCTAAGCTGAAAATGAACGTTGTGTCCCACTGATTCTGCAAACAAATGAGGATAAAATCTTGTTCTGTATTTTATCAATTCATTGCTGCTTATGTTTCTTGCATGTATGCAATAATAATAATGTCAAACAAACTCATAACATTTTGTTTCCACAACTTCTTATTCATTTTATTAACAGTAAATTGTCTTTTTCCCCATTCGTAACATGTTTTTCTTATGTAACACTTCTACTCAGTAAATCTGTCAAAATAACATGCAAAACTCATTTAAAAATCAAATTAAGAGAAAATGTTTGGCATAAATATAAAGGAATGCTGCATGCCATCTGTAAACAAACAAAAACAAACACATAATTAACAGATAAATAAATAAATATGACAAACTTGTAATTAAAGAAAATATATCTATAAAAAGTCTTTAGGACCCAAAAGTTTGTGGAAGTTAAAATGTTCACATCAAACAAACTGCCTCAGTCGTGGTAAACCTTGTGTATAAACCCAACAGACTTAAATGTTGTGTATCAACCCAGAAGGCTTAAGTGTACAGTAGTCCCTCGCTACTTTGTGGTTCGACTTTCGTGGACTTGCTCTTTCTTAGTTTTTCAAGGCAAGATTGGACATGACACACAATTGGCTGATTGACGAATGAGCCGCACGAGTGGCATATATTGATTATTTAAAATAAATTATTTTTAATTATTTAGCAACTGCTGCACCTGTGTGCAGCCCACAGGTGCAGGGAGAAGATCCCTCAGCGTGTCATGACCTCCACTCTCTGCCACCTGCGACTCTCGGCCACACCCACTTCTCCGCTGCAATCACACTCATCACCTGTGTCACTCCCAATATCCATCCTTCTGAGTAAATAAACAATTTAAATTTAAATACTATAATAGTTTAAATAAACAATATGTTTATTTTAAATAATCAAGCGCAACTGGACCCGAGTCTTTCGTCCCCCTCGGCGAACGGCCAGGCCACCGGGAAATCTTATGGTGCTCCCAATGGCCAGTCTGTCCCCAACCTGCTGTAGCAGGTGCTAAATAATTTAAAATAAATTATTTTAAATTATTTAGCACCTGTGCTGTGCTTTTTTAAATTTTATTTGTGTGTGTATGTGTGCTGCACTTCTTAAGCACCCCCCAGTGTCTGCAGATTGTCTGCCCATCAGATATCTGGACCTCGACGTCCTCAGATATCTGGACCACCTTGTATGGTATGGACACCATTATGTTTGAGCATGATGACTATGACTAGCTCAGAAGTCCAACAAGAGAACACCGCTCTGGTTCAGATCAGAGAGGCCGTTCCTCCCAATCACACTCCTCCTATTCACACTGTCAATACCCACATGTGCACTGAAGGCCTCTAGCAGAATAAAGGAGTCCACAGCTGGCGCACCTTCCAGCTCCCCCACCAAGGACTCCAAGAAGGCTGGATACTCTGAAATGCCGCTTGGCGCATAGACACAAACAACGTCCCCCCACCCAAAGGGAAAGGGAAGCTACCCTCTCATCTACCAGGGAAAACTCCAATATACAGGAAACAAGTCAGGGGGCTAAGAGTAGACTAAAACCCTCTTGGCGCCTCTCACCATAGGCAACTCCCGAGTGGAATAAAGTCCAGCCCTTCTCAAGGAGATTGGTTCCAGAGCCCATGCTGTGCATCGAGGTGAGCCCAACTATGTCTAGTCAGTACCTCTCAGCGTCATGCACAAGCTCAGGCTCCTTCTCCACCAGAGAGGTTACATTCAATGTTCCAAGAGTCAGATTGTCAGGGTCAGAGCACCATGGCTCCCGCGTTCAGCCACTACCCATGGACTCAAGCACCCCACTCATATTGCCCCTCCTGCAGGTGGTGAACAGAGGTTTTATTTCTGTAGTTTTCTCACACAAACTATGGACCTACCTTCACAAGTCTCACCAACCGATGTAGTTTCTCATCACTGAAGTACTCTTAGTATTAGATTTCACTGAAGTTTCCACCAGTCCTAGTCTGTTCCTTTTAAAACAATAGTGATGTTGGAAAGTCCCCACGTGACAGGTTTCTATTAAAAGTCCCTCCTTGAATTGACTTCACTACGTGACTGCTCTCTATTGAAAGTCTCTCCGTGACTTGGGTTTCTGTTGAAAGTCTCTCTGTGATTTCTGTACAACATTTTCTTAGATATGTTGAATAAAATTGGTGCCTCACCATCAGTGCATGATTCATCTCTGGTCGAAGTGACATCCGTCACCTCCCTCAAGGTCCTTGCCTCATAAAAATTGGCAATTCAGCAGGAAGACTTTCATTTCAGGAGTCCAAAATGCCGTGCGCAGATTCAGGTCCCTTGCACCTGGTGTTCTGAGATCAGATATTGTTTTCCAACCTCAAAGGACCAAAATGTTGGAGAAAAACATTCTCACTCATTCATTCATTCATTCATTCATTCATTCATTCATTCATTCATTCATTCATTCATTCATTCATTCAACCTTTATTTAGACAGGTTAATCCCATTGAGCCTTGGGGACTCATTTACAAGAGAGACCTGATCTCTTAACAAAGAGTGATGACAACAATGAATAACGACAACAATCATAAAATAGGCATAGGTATAAAAATTTAAGTTTCTCTCTTTTTTTTTTAAACAAATCAAAACAATCAAAACAAAATAGAAACCTAAAGGACAATCAAGAGGAATAGTAGCAAAAACAACTAGATTTTAAGGCGATTTAGAAAAACTAAAAACAGGAACATGTCTGCATTAGTTTTTGCCAGGACCTTAACCAATGTTTAAAGTCACTTGGAGAGGTCAAGGTCGAGAGCTTCAGATCTTTTTGCAAGATATTCCAAGAAACCGTTCCCTTGGATTGGTAGACTGGGGTGGTGGTTCCCCTATTCAAAAAGGGGGACCGTAGGGTGTGTTCCAACTATAGGGGGATCACACTCTTAAGCCTCCCTGGTAAGGTCTATTCAGGGGTTCTGGAGAGGAGGGTCCGTCGGATAGTCGAACCTCGGATTCAGGAGGAGCAGTGTGGTTTTCGTGCTGGTCGTGGAACACTGGACCAGCTCTACACCCTCAACAGGGTCCTGGAGGGCGCGTGGGAGTTTGCCCAACCAGTTTACATGTGCTTTGTGGACTTGGAAAAGGCATTCGACCGCGTCCCTCGGGGGGTTCTGTGGGGGGTACTCCGGGAGTATGGGGTACCAGGCCCATTGATATGGGCTGTTAGGTCCCTGTACGACCGGTGTCAGAGCTTGGTCCGCATTGCCGGCAGTAAGTCAGGCTCGTTTCCAGTGAGAGTTGGACTCCGCCAAGGTTGCCCTTTGTCACCGATTCTGTTCATAACTTTTATGGACAGAATTTCTAGGCGCAGCCAAGGTGTTGAGAGGATCCGTTTTGGTGGCCTTAGAATCGCTTCTCTGTTTTTTGCAGATGATGTGGTCCTATTGGCTTCATCAGATCGTGATCTACAGCTTTCGCTGGAGCGGTTTGCAGCCGAGTGTGATGCGGCCGGGATGAGGATCAGTTCCTCCAAATCCGAGGCCATGGTCTTGAGCCGGAAAAGGGTAGCATGCCCTCTCCGGGTCGGGGATGAGGTCCTGCCCCAAGTGGAGGAGTTTAAGTATCTCGGGGTCTTGTTCACGAATGAGGGAAAACTGGAGCGTGAGATCGATAGGCGGATAGGTGCAGCATCCGCAGTGAAGCGGGCGCTGTACCGGTCTGTCGTGGTGAAGAGAGAGCTGAGTCGAAAGGCAAAGCTCTCAATTTACCGATCGATCTACGTTCCCACCCTCATCTATGGTCATGAGCTTTGGGTTGTGACCGAAAGAACGAGATCTCGGATACAAGCGGCTGAAATGAGTTTTCTCCGCAGGGTGTCTGGACTCTCCCTTAGAGATAGGGTGAGAAGCTCAGTCATCCGGGAGGGACTCGGAGTAGAGCCGCTGCTTCTCCACATCGAGAGGAGCCAGTTGAGGTGGCTCGGGCATCTGGTTAGGATGCCTCCTGGACGCCTCCCTGGGGAGGTGTTCCGGGCATGTCCCACCGGGAGGAGGCCCAGAGGAAGACCCAGGACACGCTGGAGGGACTATGTTTCTCGGCTGGCCTGGGAACGCCTTGGGATTCCCCCAGAGGAGCTGCTCCATGTGGCTGGGGAGAGGGAAGTCTGGGCCTCCCTACTTAGGCTGCTACCCCCGCGACCCGACCCCGGATAAGCGGACGAAAATGGATTCCAAGAAACAGGAGCATAGTAGGAGAAGGCCTTGTTGCCTAGTTCAGTCCTCACTGAGGGAACACTGCAGGTAATAATGTCCTGGGAGCGCATGCTGTAACTGCACTTGCGCAGAGACATGTAGGAGGAGATGTGTGAAGGCAGCAGTCCAAGAAGGGATTTAAAGATGAAAATGTACCAGTGGAAGAATCTGTGGGAGGTTGATAATGACAATCGTTGAGGTAATCAAACTATAAAAAAACAACCTTCAGGACACTTAACTTTAAAAATGCCTCAACTTGAGGTAGTGCAGTGGAAGGAAGACAAAGAGTAAAAAAACAACAACCTGAGAAGTTCTAAATTCAGACAAAGATTTATTTTACCTTCACAGCACTGGAAAGGGAGACACTCTGACATGCACCTTACATCCATCAAAAGACACGTCCGAGTTACAAATGTCTTTGCTTCGTTTAAATACAACGTTATTAGTTACATTGGAATTCCTTATTGTGATGTTGTTTCTCTGAATTAGCCGATGCTCCTGGGTGTGGTCTGGCATGGTCTCGTTTTTCGGCCACTGCCCCAACTGACAGTGGTCTGTTTCAGCAAAATAGCAACAGTCTCTGGTTGTCTTGTGCAAAGAGTTACACACATCATGAACTTCAATGACGTACATCATGATTCTGCAGCTTTTACCATACGTAGAGAGATATTCATTTGAGAGCGTCTTATTCTAATAAAGCATAGCATAAAAGATGACATTATACAACACCAGTTAACCAGTGAATACAGGGTGCAATGATGGGGACAGTAGTTGCAGCCACTTATGAATCGTAGTGCACTGTGATAGACGGCATCCAACATCGGCAGGGTGCTTGTAGGAGCGTTCATATAGATAATGTCACTATAGTCAATGGATGGAAGAAACGTCACAGTTACAAGGTGTTTCCTAGCATTCAGAGTTAGACAGGATTTATTTCTGAAAAAGAAACTCAATTTAACTTTCAGTTTCCTTACTTGGTTTTCCACGTGAATCTTAAAGGAGAGATGCAAATCAACCAGGATACCCAAATATTTATAGGAATCGACAAACTCAATAGGGACATCGTTTGAGGATAAAATGACATCATCCAGTCAGATTTGTTCCGTCTCAAACTTGTCCTAAATGCTGATAAAACAAAAGGAATGTTTTTTTCAAGTAGGAAGGCGGTTCCAACAGATCTTCCTCTGATTTTATCCTCAAATGGTGTCCCTATTGAGTTTGTTGATTCCTATAAATATCTGGGTATACTGGTCGATTCACATCTCTCTTTTAAACTCCACGTGGAAAACCTAGTGAAGAAATTGAAAGTTAAACTGGGTTTCTTTTTCAGAAACAGATCATGCCTATCACTGAATGTTAGGAAACGCCTTGTGTCTGTGACTTTCCTTCCCTCCATTGATTACGGTGACATTCTCTACATGAATGCTCCTACAAGCACCCTGCGGATGTTGGATGTTGTCTATCATGGTGCACTAAGATTCATAACTGGTTGTGATTATCGTACCCACCACTGCACCCTGTATTCACTGGTTAACTGGACATCATTAACCTCACGCAGACTCTTCCACTGGTACATTTTCATCTTTAAATCACTTCTTGGTCTGCTGCCCTCATACATCTCCTCCTACATGTCTTTGCGTGAGTGCAGCTACAGTGTGCGCTCTCAGGACATGATTACCTGCAGTGTTCCGTCAGTGAGGACTGAACTTGGAAAAAGGGCCTTCTCCTATTCTGCTCCTGCTTCATGGAATATCTTACAAAAAGATCTGAAGCTCTCGACCTTGACTTCTCTAAATGGTTTTCAGAATCTGTTGGAATCCTGGCAAAAACCAATGCAGATTTGTTCCTGTCTTTGATTTTATATGTCTACCTTATAATGTTTTGCTAGTTTTTTGATACTTTGTTAAAAAAAAAATTTTTTCTCTCTTTTGTTTTCTATTGTTTATTGTTTGTTTGTTTATTGTTTATTGTTTAAGGAAATTCTACCACTGCTGTTCATTGTTCTTTAGTTTTAGCAGGTCGCTTTCGTAAATGAGCCCATGAGGTTCAAAAGATTTACCTGACTAAATAAAGGTTGAATGAAAAAAATCAGAGGAAGAACTGCTGGAACCAACTTCCTGTTTGAAAAAAGCATCCTTTTGCTTTTATCAGCATTTAGGACAAGTTTGAGGTGGAACAAATCTGTCTGAATTATGTCAAAGGCGGATTGCAAAAGCTGGAAAACCTTAGCAACTGTTTTAGCTCGACAGTAAACAACTGTGTCATCAGCATAGAAATGTAAGGATGCATCAGTGATAATTTGACCTACGTTACCTATGTAGATTGTAAGAGGGTGGCTCCTAAGACTGAGCCAAAAGAACCACACTCAACGGCAGAAGATTTTTAACCGGCAATTTACTTGCAAGGACCCATTCAAGACAGATTACATGCATGCATGCATAATGCATATGCATGAAACATGTCACAGAAATTATCCCTGAGCTGTGTTATTCACTCTCTTCTCAGTTCAGCCAAGTTCACAGATCTCAGGAGGTGTCCATGGAGCCAGATGCAGTCTTCTCACCCAGTTATCTCTGTTGACCCAAACATATGGTTCATGGGCAAAGATAAGATAATGCCTTGGGAGATGGTTTTAATTATGCCTTGGATTTCTTGTTCTTAACCATAATAATAAAAACATCCATAATCTTTGACTAAAATTCTCTGACAGCCAAGATCTTCTTTTTTTAAATTAGACAAACAATTTCATATCCTTTTGACACCACATTTGGACGTGATTTAGTTATTTACGTAGACTTTTGTGATTGTTTGTGCACACAGACAGCAGTCACAGCAGCAAGCTAGAGCACTCTGGTGCAGCTTGGAGCAGTTTTTAAATTATTTTTGTTGAACTCACCATGCAATACAGAACGTAGAGGTTTACAAGATGGTGCATTCCCTGTACTTGTGTCTGTGGTGAGAATTAAAGTCTGTTTCTCTAACCGGAAATTGTTCACATAGCTAGCTTGAAGAAGTTTGGTGTTCATTCATCACAATCTTTTCTCATGAGGAAATATAAAGAATAAATAAAGATAATTAACTAAATAAACTTGATTAAACAATAATGAGTTGACTTGGATCCCTTGGGGGGTTTACTGCAGAGTTTTATTATTTTTAAGTGTAAAAAAACAAACCAGCAGTGCAACGTGAATGTGTAAGAGTTTATATGAGCAGGACGCAGTGTTCGGTCCATTGTGCTGTCTGTCTGCCATCTGTACCTGCTGTACAGGTTGGAGGATGTTCTGCACAGCAAGTGTAGATAGGCAGACACCCTGCAGCTTCTGCAGCCCACCTCCTGCTGCCACCTCCCACTGAGGGAGAATCACAGACTGACAGACATGGGCACACTCTGGCCATATATTAATTAATTAATATTGGAGATTTCTGTACACTTTGTGTTACACCTGCTCTTCAATGAACTAATTGGGAATACATAATCTTCATTATGCCTTGGACTTCTAGTTCTTAACCATAGTAGCAGCTGAACCAGTAACTCAACCACGGAGCAGCTGATTGTAACTTTGTGTTCGGCCATGACTGATGTCTGCTCTGTCCATGATCTTCTTTGTCTCGGAGCTGTCCTTCTGCCATGCACGTCTTTTTTCTTATTGGACTTCAGAAATAGTCTTCTGCTTTGCAAACTTGGAGCAGTTCTGAAACAAAGAAAAAGAAAACAATGTTCCCAAAACAATCGCTCACACAAAAATATCCAAACAGGCGCACAGCTCATTGAGGCCACACAGACTAAGATGTTAGTGGGGTCATGGAGGAAAGGAACACACCTCTGCTCGCTGAACATCCTCATCCCTGCGCGCTCGCACACACACATGCACGCACGCACGCACACACACACACACATCAACACAACTCAGACACACCACTAGTGTGGCGGTCTTCAATTCAATTCAAAATACTTCATTAATCTCAATGGGAAATTCAACCTTTATTTAGACACGCTAGTCTCATTGAGAGCTCGGGGACTCATTTACAAGAGAGACCTTCTTTTAACAAAGAATGATGACAACAGTGGACAACAAAGACAATAATGGACAATCATAAAAGGAAGCATACAAATTGAGAAGAATAAATGAAAGAAAAATGACATTCAAAAATGAAACAAAACCCAAAAAAGATAAACAACCAGGTTGTAAGGCAATGTAAGATATTAAAAACATGAACATGTCATTGGTTATTGCCAGGAACTGAAATGAAACTTTGCTCATTATTCTGGTTTCATTACATTGTTACATTTTTGGTAAGAAGGTTTCTGTATTTCAGTGGAGAGAACTGGTTCCGATCCACAGGAGGAACCCCTCTTTGACTGACTGACCCTGTTTGGGACTTCTTTAGTGAACCAGCTGCACATGCAACTTGGACTTTCTGCTACAGCTGAGGTGAAGTTGTTGGCTACAGTCACTGTTTAAGCTCTGACTGAACTGGACCTGTGACATTGCAGTGATTCTTTATTCAGCGTAGACAAAGTTTAATAACCGTTAATTGATATTGCCCTGATTGATTGGCTTCTCGTTCCCGTGGCTGCGCCCCATGCTTCAGCAGACACGTTTGCTCCTCCTCCCCCCTTTCCGTGGACCACATCTTCATCAGAAACCGAGCAGCCTGCACCACCTCCTGGCTGCTTTCTGCTGGACACTTTCAATCTTCTGCTCTTCTGTAAGTTTGGGTTTTCACAGTCAGACCTAATGTTAGTTCTGAAACTGGTGTTTATTTTACAACAAAAGTGGAGAACTGGGACCCTGTGTACACAATTTTGTTCCACCACATGTACCACATGTGGTGCGACGACAAATAAAGACACTTTGAGAATGCCATTAGAGTGTACTTTGAAACCAGATCAAATACAGAACGAGAAGCGCTGAAGTAACACATGCAAATAAAAAATGTCTTTTTGTGAAATGAATCAACAAAGGGGAGACCAGTACAGACAGACAGAGAGAAGAGGGTCCGTGCCCAGTCTAACCAATGTGCAGACTACTGTACACCCGTATGACAATGAACAGGTAGTCTGAACACTGGGTGGACGGAGCCGGAGCTGGAGCCGGACCAGGAGCTGGACCAGGAGCTGGATCAGGTCCTTGCATGCTGTTTGCTGCCATTCCAGGGGCTCTGTCGTCTCTGCCCCCTGAAACTCCCATTAGAAAAGCATGAACCTTCTCATCCGGTTTGCTGCTTTCCCTTGTTTTGGTTGCTCAAAGCGCCTCTGAGTTTATTTGTTTTGGGGGGCGTTGGGGTCCCGTGGCTGTCCTGCCTTGGTCATGCCGGTCAGGACGTGTATCGAGCCTTGACGTGGCATATTCGCTCAGACGACCAGGACACTGCTCGTTCAGGGAGGGGAAAGTCCAAAAAAGGGGGGAAAGAGGGGGGGGGGGGTATATCCGTGTGACCATGTATGGAATGCCGTGACCCCAACCTTGAAATGTCTATTTCCTCTTCATCTTCCCTCCATCTCCTCCAATTCTTTCCTGCAACCATCGACCGCAGCTTTCTTGCTTGCCGGGCCAGATGTGGGCCTTCATTTGAGGATAGTTTCAGATCCACGTTGCTGGTTCGGTTCTTCTTCTTCTTCTCTGGGTCTGTCCTCCTCCACCTCCTTCACTCGCCTCCTCTCTGACTTCTCCCTCCTCCCTGCCTCTCTGTGTGCTGCTAAGCACTGCCAGATGTTGCGTTTTAGCGCCAGGCTGTCATTTAATATCTCCCGCTCTCTCTCCTTCTTAAAAAAAGCTGGCAGGAAGTGGGCCTCTCTGGAATGAACAGAAAAAAACGGAAGAAAATGTTGACGGGCTGAGATAAAAGAAAAAGAAATGGAAGGATAAGAAAAATGCATTGACTGTCCCAGCTCTTGTTTTCAGGTGTTGATCCTGAGCTTCGGACCCGTCAGACCTGGGTCTGAGCCAGGTCTGATCCTCGGACTTTCATCGTTCTACAGGAAACACTGCCGGGACAACTGGACCTGACCCCCACCATAATGACTTCCACATGTGCTTCATTTCTTACCATGCTCTCCCCTCACCTCCCACCATCATTTGTCCAAACTCCTCTTT
>JBBPBX010027362.1:3104-19239 GCA_038048925.1 Garcialebias charrua | reverse complement strand
GTGAAAATGTACATTTGGCCATGGTCTTTGCCACCATCATGTGTGGCTGACGGACATGACAGCAGTAGTGGGGGTGTCATTGAAACAGAGACCTGACCACCATCCTTCTGTTTTTTTTCTCCATTTTCAGGAGAAAGAGAAGAAGTACATGCTGCCCCTGGACAACTTGAAGGTCCGCGATGTGGAGAAGAGTTTCATGTCCAGCAAGCACATTTTCAGCATCTTCAACACAGAGTCCAGGTCCGCTGCACCCAGTCTCTGTCACATATTCACTCAACACCAGAACTTCTATAGAGAACACTCGGGATGACTGTTGTACAAATGTAAATTAGTATTACTTATGGCAAGGTACTTAACGAGTATTAACAGTCAAATATTATTTTTATAGCGAGGTACCTAACACATATTAACTGTTAAATATTTAACCTATATTGAGGTACTTAACGAGTATTAACAGTCAAATAGTCTGTTTATAGCGAGGTACCTAAAACATTTTAACAGTTAAATATTTAACCTGTATTGAGGTACTTAACGAGTATTAACTGTCAAATATTCTGTTTATACTGAGGTACCTAACACATATTAACAGTTAAATATTTAACCTGTATTGAGATACTTAACGAGTATTAACTGTCAAATATTCTGTTTATAGGGAGGTACCTAACACATATTAAAAATTAAATATTTAACCTGTATTGAGATACTTAACGAGTATTAAGTCAGAGTCAGAGAGTCAGAGTCAGAGTCAGAGAGAATTTATTGTCATTTGCACCGCATGTAGTACATGTGTTGAAAACGAGATTATGTACACAGGGTCCCAGTTACATCCAACAACAAATGCAAGAGAAAAACAATAATAACATCTAGGATTAACTAAGAGAGACATCAGCTAGTAATACACTAAGCCCTAATGTAGTAGAAAAACATCATTATAAACAGCAGCACGAACATGAGCAGATGGTCACAGATGAACGCAGCAACAAGAAACAGATCAGTATCAGTATGATGTGACATTTTGCAGTGTTTATTCTTATTATTTATTTATTCATGAGTCTGACAGCCTCAGGGTAGAAGCTGTTTCTCAGTCTAGTGGTTCTACATTTGATGCTCCTCAACCTCCGTCCCGAGGGGAGTGGTGCAAAGAGTGAGTGTGCTGGGTGAGTGAGGTCTTTCATGATGCAGGTGGCTCTTTTTCTGCATCTGGAGGTGTAAATGTCTGTGATGGTGGGGAGACTGACTCCCACAGACTTCTGTGCAGCCTTCACCACTCTCTGTAGAGCTTTTCTCTCTGCAACTGTGCAGCCTCCATGCCACACGTTGATGCTGGAGCACAGGACGCTCTCCACTGCACACCTGTAGAACGAGGTGAGGACTGGGCTTCTCAGACCGGCTCGTCTCAGCCGTCTGAGGAAGTAGAGTCTCTGATGACCTTTCTTGATCAGGCTGGTGGTGTTGTTGCTCCAGCTGAGGTTATCATTCATGTGTACACCCAGGTATTTGTAGCTGGAGACCACCTCCACCGCAGATCCACCTATATACAGTGGGGTGTGGGTGTGTTTGTTCCTTCTGAAGTCCACAATCATCTCCTTCGTCTTCTTCACATTCATGTGAAGGTTGTTCTCTTTGCACCAGCTCTCCAGATGTTCCACCTCCTGTCTGTAGCTGGATTCATCATTATCTGTGATGCATCCCACCACAGCTGTATCATCTGCAAACTTAACAATATGACAGCCTGGATGTGTGGCTGTACAATCATATGTGAGCAGAGTGAACAGAAGAGGGCTCAGCACACATCCCTGAGGAGAGCCAGTGCTGAGGGTGATGGTGGAGGATTAACTGTCAAATATTCTGTTTATAGGGAGGTACCTAACACATATTAAAAATTAAATATTTAACCTGTATTGAGGTACTTAAGGAGTATTAACAGTCAAATATTCTGTTTATAGCGAGGTACCTAACACATATTAACAGTTAAATATTTAACCTGTATTGAGGTACTTAACGAGTATTAACATACTACATATGTTGATAGATAGACCTGGCTTCTACATATGTAGGTAGATACACCTGGCTTCTACATACACATAAAGATACACCTGGCTTCTACATATGTGGGTAGATACACCTGACTTCTACATAGGCATAAATATACACCTGGCTTCTACATATGTGGGTAGATACACCTGGCTTCTACATACTTAAATAGATACACCTGGCTTCTACATATGTAGGTGGATACACCTGGCTTCTACATATGTGGGTAGATACACCTGCCTTCTACATACGTAGATAGATACACCTGGCTTCTACATACGTAGATAGATACACCTGGCTTCTACATATGTAGGTAGATACACCTGGCTTCTACATACGCATAAAGATACACCTGGCTTCTACATATGTGGGTAGATACACCTGGGGCCTCATGTACAAAGACTTGCGTGGATTTCTTACTGAAACATGACGTATGGTCAAATCCAGAAAACTGCGTACGCACACAAAAATCCAGATGTATCAAACCGTGCGTACGCCTGAATCCACGCACATTCCTTTTGTACATCACAATTAACGTGGAACTGAGCGCACGTGAGACACCTCCCCTGACACGCCTTCATTTACATATGTTAAACAGATGCAAATTACTTCCTGCATGTGTGAAGGACATGTTTGTTTGATCCCTGCGCGATCAGAAATGATTTCTAGATTCAGGAAAATAATGAATTTAATATAATATGAGTGAGGAAAAAAATCCTAAGTAAGAATAGTAATAAAATGTGTTTATCACGCAAAGAACGAGTGATTGTGTGTCGGTATTTGTGTGTGCGCGCACCCTGCTTTGGTGCGCAACCGGCTCATCCATCCATTCTGAGTGAAAATATTAACTTTGCGCACGAGTTTATTACCATAATTACTGTAAACACAGAGGAACTTAGATGTTTGGTAGAACATAGATCTTTGTTTATTTAATAGATGATATGAAGAAACGAGTTTGTGCGCCTCATTGGAGAGTTTTCATGACATGACGTGATGTTGGAGTCTCCAAACGCTGCGCGCGCCGCAGCCTTTGTGCGCAGTCTGTCTGTGAATCTTTTGCTCTCCTACAAGTTATATATGGTGTACTTTCACGTGTCATTTTGGAGAAATCTACAATAAACGCAGATTATGTAACACCTCCACTGCCGTGTAACACCGGCGAGGGTGCGCGCGCGCGCTCCAAAGCGCAACCATGACTCAGCCTTTGGAATCATATGGATGAGACCATTCCATTGGACATGAATCGGCTTTG
This sequence comes from Garcialebias charrua, assembly GCA_038048925.1. Lineage (NCBI taxonomy): Eukaryota > Metazoa > Chordata > Actinopteri > Cyprinodontiformes > Rivulidae > Garcialebias > Garcialebias charrua. Next base: position 15,953 of record JBBPBX010027362.1, on the reverse strand, counting down.
TGTGGACTGGACTGGCACAGCCCCGATCGGTCTGCCAGCTCCCTCTGGAAACTCTGTGGAACCCCAGTTTCTGCACGTGCACACGTGATGCACGGCTCCTGTGTTGCGCTCCAGTGCCAAACTGAAGAAGGATTATTCCTGAAGACGGCTGATAAGCCATATCATAGATCAGAAAATTCTATCTGTTTATAAATACATGCTCTGCGTGTTACACTATTTATTATATCCTCCAGTAAGGCTGAATCCGTTCCTGTTAAATGTATTTTTTGCACAACTTTGCGCGTCCTTTATTTAATTGCGTCCATGTGGATGTAATAATTGTTAATCATGTGTGTCTGGTGTGAACAACAATCATTTTCACATCATGAACAGTTAATAATAATACTAATAATAATAATGAATTCAATTTATAACGCACTTTTCATTAATGAAAATCTCAAAGTGCTACAAGGTGCAACAGAAGTAAATGTCAATAAAACAAATAATAACACAATTAAAATCAACAACAGTGTCAGCTAAGATCAAAAGTAGAATCATGAGGAGGTAGAGTATGCTCGGTTGAAAAGAAAGGTCTTCAAGCCGCTCTTAAAGTCAACCACAGACTGTGGGGCTTCAGTTTCTCAGAATCACCTGTAAGTGTCGCCAAAGGAACAAAAACCACAGAAACGTGCGTACGCCAGCCCTGGAGCTGGCGTGGGAATGCGCACATATCCACGTTCAGTTCTGTTTTGATACATACAGAGTTTTGCGTGGATAGTGACGTACGCACGGTTTTTGTACGTACGCACCGTTGATACATGAGGCCCCTGGCTTCTACATATGTGGGTAGATACACCTGGCTTCTACATATGTAGGTAAATAAACCTGGCTTCAACATACATAGATGGATACAGCTGGCTTCTACATATGTTGGTAGATACACCTGACTTCTACATACATAGATAGATACACCTGGCTTCTACATATGTAGGTAGATACACCTGATTTCTACATACATAGATAGATACACCTGGCTTCTACATATGTAGGTAGACACACCTGACTTCTACATATGTAGGTGGATACACCTGGCTTCTACATATGTTGGTAGATACACCTGGCTTCTACATAAGTTGGTAGATACACCTGGCTTCTACACATGTTGGTAGATAGACCTGGCTTCTACATATGTAGGTAGACACACCTGGTTTCTACATATGTAGGTGGATACACATGGCTTCTTCATATGTTGGTAGATACACCTGGTTCTACATATGTTGGTAGATACACCTGGCTTCTACATATGTAGGTGGATACACCTGGCTTCTACATATGTTGGTAGATACACCTGGCTTCTACATAAGTTGGTAGATACACCTGGCTTCTACACATGTTGGTAGATAGACCTGGCTTCTACATATGTAGGTAGACACACCTGGTTTCTACATATGTAGGTGGATACACATGGCTTCTTCATATGTTGGTAGATACACCTGGTTCTACATATGTAGGTAGATACACCTGGCTTCTACATATGTAGGTGGATACACATGGCTTCTTCATATGTTGGTAGATACACCTGGTTCTACATATGTTGGTAGATACACCTGGCTTCTACATATGTTGGTAGATACACCTGTCTTCTACATATGTTGGTAGATACACCTGGCTTCTACATATGGTAGATACACCTGGCTTCTACATATGTTGGTAGATACACCTGGCTTCTACATATGTTGGTAGACCCACCTGACTTCTACATATGTTGGTAGATACACCTGGTTCTACATATGTTGGTAGATACACCTGGCTTCTACATATGGTAGATACACCTGGCTTCTACATATGTTGGTAGATACACCTGGCTTCTACATATGTAGGTAGATACACCTGACTTCTACATATGTAGGTAGATACACCTGGCTTCTACATATGTAGGTAGATACACCTGGCTTCTACATATGTAGGTAGATACACCTGACTTCTACATATGTAGGTAGATACACCTGGCTTCTACATATGTAGGTAGATACACCTGGCTTCTACATATGTAGGTAGATACACCTGACTTCTACATATGTAGGTAGATACACCTGGCTTCTACATATGTAGGTAGATACACCTGGCTTCTACATATGTAGGTAGATACACCTGGCTTCTACATATGTAGGTAGATACACCTGGCTTCTACATATGTAGGTGGATACACCTGGCTTCTACATATGTAGGTAGATACACCTGGCTTCTACATATGTAGGTAGATACACCTGACTTCTACATATGTAGGTGGATACACCTGGCTTCTACATATGTAGGTAGATACACCTGACTTCTACATATGTAGGTAGATACACCTGACTTCTACATATGTAGGTAGATACACCTGACTTCTACATATGTAGGTAGATACACCTGACTTCTACATATGTAGGTAGATACACCTGACTTCTACATATGTAGGTAGATACACCTGACTTCTACATATGATGGTAGATACACCTGACTTCTACATATGATGGTAGATACACCTGACTTCTACATATGATAGGTAGATACACCTGACTTCTACATATGATGGTAGATACACCTGACTTCTACATATGATGGTAGATACACCTGACTTCTACATATGATGGTAGATACACCTGACTTCTACATATGATGGTAGATACACCTGACTTCTACATATGATGGTAGATACACCTGACTTCTACATATGATGGTAGATACACCTGACTTCTACATATGATGGTAGATACACCTGACTTCTACATATGTAGGTAGATACACCTGACTTCTACATATGTAGGTAGATACACCTGACTTCTACATATGTAGGTAGATACACCTGGCTTCTACATATGTAGGTAGATACACCTGACTTCTACATATGATGGTAGATACACCTGGTTCTACATATGTTGGTAAATACACCTGGCTTCTACATATGTAGGTAGATACACCTGACTTCTACATATGTTGGTAGATACACCTGGCTTCTTCATATGTTGGTAGATACACCTGGCTTCCACATATGTTGGTAGATACACATGGCTTCTTCATATGTTGGTAGATACACCTGACTTCTACATATGTTGGTAGATACACCTGGCTTCCTAGTGTTTGTTATAGAAAAGTTTGTGGGTTTCTTGTTCAGGAATGTGTACAAGGACAATCGCACGCTGGAGCTGGCCTGCGACTCTCAAGATGATGTGGACAGCTGGAAGTCCTCTCTGCTCCGTGCCGGGGTCTACCCTGAGAAGATCGCCACGGTTTGTCACGTCCTTCAGCTCCTGTTCAACAAGAACAGCTGCTCTCATCCTGACACTGGTTGTAATGGCACTGTCGCCTTCTTCCCAGTGGTTCCCAAACTCAGGCTCAGTGCCTCACTGTGGGTTGTGAAACACCAACTGAGGTCTTAAGAAAATCTAAAAAATAATAATTTTAGCTTTAAATATGTCTATCAACCACATCCCAAAGTGTTATCAAAAGATAAAATCAGTGGTCTAAACTGGGCAAAAACACTAAAAGCTGATGTTGCTTTTTGTTAGCAATGTTTATAATTCATTCAACAACTGTCACTTTCTCAAATCTCAATTGTCTTAATTTGTGCGTCAGAACAGACAGATTTGGGAACCAACACTCTAGAATAATTTATGGTAAACCGTAAATGGACTGTACTTATATAGCGTCTTTCTATCTTATCAAGATACTCAAAGCACTTTACACTACAGCCTGTGTTCTCATTTACCCATTCATTTACTACATCTTTGCAAAGACTAATCAGTGCTTTGGATCACATTCATACACCAATGGGACACATATCTGGGACAGGGATTCAGTGTCTTGCCCAGGGACAGTTCAACATGTGACTGCTGGTGGAATGGAACCCCCAACTCTCCCATTGGAGGATGACTGCTCTAACCACTCAGCCACAGCTTCTCCATTATTATTCTGTATAATTTGAACACACTGGAGAAAGTTTACCCAAACAAAGTGTAGAATTGTATATTTTAACCCACTCTTCATAATCACATTTACAGCATTTGGAGTTCAAATACCGGTAACTGTTTTATACAAAAGGTACAACAGCATGTTTTTTATTTTTATTGAAGCTTATCCTTTTACTCTATTTACAAAGAAAATGTCAAATGAAAATGTGTGAACCTGTACAGGTTGAGAGTGAGACAACCAGCACCACAGACAACTTCTCCATGGACCCCCAGCTGGAGCGTAAAGTTGAAACCATCCGTAACCTGGTGGACTCGTACATGGCCATCGTCAACAAGTGCATTCGGGACCTGATCCCTAAGACCATCATGCATCTAATGATCAATAATGTAAGAGACAAGCTCCATTAAAAAAAAAAAAAAAAAAAAAAGCTTAGTTACAATAACTCCTACTATTTTTGGTAATATGTATTTTGGTCATTAATTTGACTCTGTAGTTTGCAAATACAAACTGAATTATTTATTGTCGATCATTTGTATTGAATTCGTAAAAATAAACATTGAGGTCAGCAATAAACTTGTAAAATCTTGAAACTCTTGCTTCTGATGCCACTGAAAATGTTAAATGGACTGCACTTATAAAGTGCTTTTTTATATTATCAAGATACTCGTAAGATTAGAGTGCCCTCGTTTACCCATTCATGCAGCACTCTATTATATATTTACAAAGATTATTCAGTGCTTTATCACATTTTAATACCAATGGGACACTCATCAGAGGCAATAAGGGTTCAGTGTCTTGCCCAGGGACACTTTGGCATGTGACTTCTGGTGTAGTTGAACCCCCAACTCTTTTACTGGAGGACGACTGCTCAAACCACTCAGCCACAGCTGCCCCTGTGACCCCGTGAAACTTCTAAAGTAGTCAAAGCTGGTTTCACTCATATTTAGAGCATTTCAACACATTCATATTACAAAATACAGTTTTTCCTCCCTGGGAAGGTCTATGCCAGTGGTGTCCAGTCCTGGTCCTGGAGGGCCACTATACTGCATGCTTTCTTTGCTTCCCTGCTCTTCAGCAGGTCTTCAGGTTCTGCAGAAGCCTTATAATCACTCATTCATTTAGATCAGGTGAGTCAAAGCAGAGACATCTAAAGCAAACAGGACAATTTGCCATCCAGGACCAGGATTGGACACCTCTGGTCTATGTGAAGGTGTTGCAGAGGTTACTGTGACTGACAGTCAGATTCAGGAGCAACATTGTGGTTTTGGTCCTGGTTGTGGAACAGTGGACCAACATTTTGATTTCCGAGGCTACATTGGCATTTGCCCATCTTCGTGTGTTTTATTGACTTACTTATGCCTTACCCTGTGAGGGACCACTTTTAAGGGTTATCAGCTTCGGTCTATGGGCCAACTGACTCATGACCAACTAAAGCGAGAGTTTGATTTGTTAGAAGTCAAAATATGTTTTCCAGTATGTGTTGAACCCCTCCAGAGTTACCTTGTGACATTGATTCTGTTCATAACATTCATAAACATAATTTCTAGGCCCAGCCAAGGGACAGAGGGGTGGTTCAGCAGGGCTTTGGATTGCATTGCTGTTTGTTGTGGATGATGTGGTTCTGTTGGCCTCATTTTCTTTAATTCCACAGCAGACTGGTTTGAAACTCATCAGTAAGGTGCTACTTCGACAGATCCTGTTGGCAGGCCTCAGATTGAAGAGGTCTTTCAGAGAAAAGGCTAAACGTTTCTTCCTGAAAAGAAACTGTCCAGATGACGATTTAACGTTTTTGTGATTTACTGCCACAGTTTTTCCATGGTGTCTTTGCCTGTTTTCTTTTCAACAGGTGAAAGACTTCATCAATGCAGAACTGTTGGCCTGCCTTTACTCTGCAGGGGACCAAAACACCCTGATGGATGAGTCTCAGGAGCAGGCCCAGAGGAGAGATGAGGTGCTGAGGACTCACCAGGCCTTAAAAGAAGCCCTGGCAATAATTGGTGACATCTCCACTACCACTATCACCGTCCCCCTGCCTCCACCTGTCGACACCTCCTGGGTAGGAGGGTCCAGTGGGGGTCGCAGGTAGGTTAGCAGGGAATTTAAACAGGTTGTTGATGCTACAAATGAACACTGTGACTGTACAGATACAACTTTTATTTATTCATTCCTTATATGGTATGTGAACACACATTCTGGATGTCCAGGTCTCCTCCTCCTAGCCCCACAGCTCCCAGAAGGATGTCTTCAGGGCAACGACCAGCCGCCCGAGGGGCTCCTCCACCACCAAACCGTCCAGGACCCTTGGGACCCTTCAATAACAGTGCTGAGAGCCCCCAGGCTCCCAGTCGCCCAAACAGGGCCCCCCCTAGCATCCCCAGGTGGGCTCCATGACATTTACATAAAGGCATGATTTCCTATCCATTTACTCAGTAGTATTTTATCTGAAAGGTGTAATAATTTTAAAATATGAAAGCAAACATAATTTCATATTTTGCATATTTATCAAAAAAAGTGTAGATTTACATTATCTAATGGGCTTTCAGTTAAACTGAATTAAATCACAGCCACTCTAAACAAACTAAACTCTTCATCTGGCCATAAATTAGTTGACAAACTCCAACCCACACATCATATAAACAGCCTGACTGCTTTTTAAAGGAGGACATCTAACAACAAAGTTACACAACCACACAGTGGAGTTTCATTCATATATTGTTACAACTAGCCTAAAAACTAAATATAAACTTTTGTTTTTACTAGATAAATAACATTTCCTGCAAAAATGTAGGTAGTGTGAATGCTGATTGCTGAAAGATTTAACTGTAAGCTGCTTTAAAAGCTAGAGTTTACTTCAAATTAATCAATACTGTAGCTACAATTTTGAAATTGAAATACTTACAATTTATCAATAGCTAAACATTTGAAATTATAATACAGTATTGATGAACTTGAAGTACAGTAGTTCCTCGTTTATCGTGGGGGTTCCGTACCCTGCCACCCTGTGATAAGTTAAAAACAGTGAAGTAGATATAAAGTAGTCCACGTTCAAGTACAGTAAGCTTTATTGTCATTATCGTCTCATGTGGTACATGAGATGTGTGAACAAAATTATATACATAAGTAGTAGTAGTAAGTAGTAGCTTATTTTAGTACAGTAGTCCCTTTAAACCCTTCCCACCCTCTTGCAATATTCTAAACAATGTTTCTAAACTCTAAATGCTCTAAAAGACACAGCATGTCATGATCTCTGCTTTCTGCCACTCCAACTTCTCCATTGCAATGTCTGGCATGTGGCAGCACAGACATATATACTGTACGTAGACACCCCACTGAGCGCTGAATCGTACATCGACGTCACCGCCATTTTAAATGTGGTGAAACTGCTGGTCATTTAATGCAAAGAAATGGACAGGACTTCATAAAGCACTGTTCTACAACGTGTTGGAAAACAAGCACCAAAGACAACTTGTTACAACTTTTGAACGTTAACAGTTCAAATGTTGTAACAAGTTGCAAAAAACAACAGCTAATCAAACTTATTCTTGAACAATGAGAAACAGGACTGATGATTGTCACAGTTCAAGAACAGCGGAACCAGCCTAAAACAGCCACATCCACACCCTGGCCACATTCTTGTCCTCAACCTAGGCTCTACTCTGGGTCCCACCAGGGTCCCCATTGTGGGCCTGACCTTGGACCCAACCTTAGGCCCCACCCAGGGCCTCACATTGAGTCCACCTTGGGTCCCACTTTGGACCCCACCCTGGGTTCCACCATAGGCTCCACTTAATGTACCTCCATATGTCTTATTCTGGCCACATTCTGGACCCCACCTTGGACCCCACCCTGGCCCCAACCCTGGACTGTCTTGTAGTGTCAGGATTGACCTACACAAGAGGATGGCACACTAGCATGTTTTGAAGACATTGTCACAAAGTGGAAACTATTTGTTTTTTTCTGGGCCTTGCTTCAGTTTCAGTCTTGTGTTGAAGGCGGAGACACCATTTACTTTGTAGCAGCATGAAATATTGCAGATGAAGGGAGCTTTCTGAGCAGAACCTGAACCAGGTTCAGCCTTCTACTTTCTTTGTCCAGTAGTCCTGTATCATGTTCTGTGGTGTTTTAGAACCCAGGGTGCAGACAGGTTCAGGAACGCTCGAGGGTGAAATAAATTTGTATTTATTAAATAAATGCAAAAACAAAGGCTGATGTGGCAGTTAAACTTGCATAATCAGGAAACATGGCTGAACAGAGGAACAGAGCATGATGGCTGTGGGAAGCACAATCCACTGACAACCAGGAAACACAAAGAAGCTGAACTTAAAGAGACACTATGACAGATAATGACAAGCACCTGGGGAAAGACAATGAGGAACAGGTGAGAGTGGCAGGAGCTGGAGCTGACCACATGGAGACAAAACACTAAGCAAAGTTGAACACAAATAGAAGCAGACCCAAAGAAACTAGAAACAATCATAAGACAAAAACTGAAGGATCCTGAGAACAAGCGTTTCTCGCTTTGCACCTGAAAGGTGATTGAAGTCCATGTGAGTATGTTTACTGACCTGTGGAGAGTGTTAATTATAAAGTGGTCACATGATGATGACTCACGCACAACGGCTGTGCCACCAACAGTGTCGCATTAACTTGTTGGAGGGGTGTCAGCATGGTGTGATAGGCTCAGAGGTATGAGGTCGGCATGGTCAGTCCTGCTTGACGTTCTGGTCAGTAATGGTGTAGACGTCTTGTTGTGGATACACTGCCAGCAGTCAGGGTCACAATATGCTCCCACCAGGATTATAAATCATGCCCTTGCTACAGAAAACTTACAAAATGCTCAAAACCCTCCACAATCCATCAGGCTCTATCCACGGATACGGAGAACCCACTGTGTTCCTAATAGTCCCCTAACAACCTCACCAGGTCCCTGCAGAAACCCTCCTCAGTCTGGATGATTTTTAGCATGTGGAGGCGGTCGTAGTCTTTGAATTTCTTGTTTGTTTTGTAGAAAAAAACACACTGCTCTCATTTATACTTTACATTCAGCATCATTATCTTAATGGAAATTTATGAAACACACAAGCTAGCATTTTGACCACAACAATGATACACTTTAGTTCCAATTATTCTTATTTCACTGAGAACATCATTTGAATAAAACACAAACACCTAGACATAGTCAAGTCTTTTATGTAATTTATGACCAGATTGTATTTTTGTTTAAACTTGTGTGAAAGCTAAACATGATTTTGTTTATTTCTCTCTTGTTTTTATTTATTTATTTTATCTGTTGCCGTTTCACTTTTCCTCTTCTGGAATGCTTTCGTCATCGTTGGCTTCCCTTCATAGTCGACGGCCACCGCCATCTCCAACAAGACAAGCCCCTCCATAATCAGCTGGAGGGGTGACCTCCTCCCTTTCATCGACCCCCTCCCCCCTGCAGTCCACCTCCCTCCTTCCTGAAGACACGCAGGTCCTTGTCCCCCCTGTGAATCTCAGTTTCCTGCCAGGTGAAGACGTCTATCTCGCGTCCATCTCTCTCTGTACAGTGTGGTACATGTCTCGTGGTGTATGTGTACGTGCACTTGTTGCTCGCCTGTGATATAGGTCTGCTTAGCAGGTTCACTACTGTATCAGTCCCTGGAACCATCACCACCCCGGACAAAACCCTCCACCGAGTCAGCACCACCCCCACCAGCCCCAGCTTCTACAGAAGAATATACTGAGCACTCATACTGCGAACGCAGCATGGTGCATCGGCTGCTTTTATCGCATGGGAGTGTGTGTCTGTAGAGTGTGTGCCTGTGTTTGTATGTGTATGAATTGTGTGTGGGGGGTGGGGGGACTTATTTGCCTATATGTAGGCTGAGCTCCATTCAGTATTGTATTATTTATTGTATAATGCTCTCCAAGTGTTAAATATCAGCTCCATGTTCTCTTACGAACACAAGGTGTATCTTAGTATAAGTGAGTGTTGATTTGTGTTTATCATTGAATAATATAGTGTGTGTATGTGTTTATATGTGTGTGTGTGTGTGTGTGTGTGTGTGTGCGCGCGTGAGAGTGTGTGTGTGTGTGCGTGCGGTTTTGTTTCACGTTACATTGTGGGGACAAACGGCTCCTTGTCAGGACCAAAGACTGGGCCCCACAAGGATAAGTGTTGTTGATGGGTTAGGGCTTAGGTTTAGGGTTAGGCATGGACTAGCAATAGTTAGGTTTAGGGTAAGAGTCAGGGCTAGGCTATAGACATGAATGGAAGTCAATACAATGTCCCCACAAAGTCAGAAATACAAGACTGTGTGTGTGTGTGTGTGTGTGTGTGTGGTATGCATGTGTATGTTTGTTGGATTGATTTTGGTGGAAGAAGGTAAGGCAGCATCATGGAACCCTGCTGGGTGACTTCATGGTTTGTACTTTTGTGAGTTGTTCTTGTGTTGTTGTAGCAGTCAATCTGAGGAGCACCTTCACTACAGTAATCTGTCTGTGACAAATAGCCTCCAGAATTCACCCCACCTGCTCACAGGTGTCCATTAGTGCTATACTGGTGCTCAAAATGTAAGCCTCAAACTCCAATTCAGGTGCTGACTAAAAGAAAAGACCAGGTGTTCCTTGAAGGAATGCATGTCACCCACCAGGCCAAAGTTTTAAACAAACTTCTGTCCATATTTGAAAAGGACAGAGTTTTGGTCAAATCTGGAAGATAAATTTACACAAGATCTCACTTCAATAGCTGCCCACTGCCCCACCTGCTGGTTGGGTTAAATGCAGAGACTAATTTCGTCTTGTATGGAAACATACACAGATGACAAATGTGGCATTATTATTATTATTATATCACAGAATTTTATTTATAATGTAAAGCTGCTTTGCCATTGATAAGTGCGATTCCACTCAGCTCTTATTTTATTGGTTCTTCTCAGATGGAGGTAATTTGCCTCTGTGACTTGTTTCCCTGCTCTGTGGGGAGTATCCTAACAGGTCATTGTGTTCGAGCCACTCCATCCGTTGCGGACCTTAATCTCCCTATAATTGGACATTAATTTTTTTTTAGCTTATCCCAGCACTGCTTATAAGTCCAGGTGTAGCCATGCTGTGCCAACATCTCTGATATTGCTCTGTAAAGGCACTCATTTCTTTGGTGCCATCCGTCAACACGATCAGAGGAATTGGAGGTTCAGATATAGTTTGTAGTTTTGCTGGGCAGGTCTTCCAGTGACATAACTATGTAGAGCAATCAACGGGTGCTGTCTGCTTACGTCAAAATTGTCACCTTGGACCAGTTTGCTCTGAACAAGACAAAAAAGATGGTCCCATAAACCAGGTTGACTGGGGCTGGTACGGGCAGTGGACAAGACCTTAACTGGGGCAGTGTGGTGCGGAACCAATGAGAGTTGAGACCATGGAAAAGCAACATATTAGTTCTCAAATTATGTGTTATGGATGACTCTCAGTTACTACCACACTAGATTAAAGATTTATAGGAACGTTTGTGTTTGATAAGTTTGATCAGCTGTGGAGGCCATCTTGAATTGAGTTGACTCCTACAGTTAATTACTTGTAAGAAGGACATTCAACAATGACTTTCTTAGAGTTTCATTAAAATCATTGCAGAGGTTCATAATATATTATGCTAACAGACAGACAAACACACATAGACAGAGAGTTTGCATGATTCCCTGTTTTTAAAAGCTTTAACATATCTCTATTAGCCTTCTGCTATTGTTAAAAGCATGTATATCCATTAAACCCATGTGTCAGCAGCTGCATCGGAGCTTCGGGTGTGTTCAAGTGCTTCTCTGTCAGTTTGTTCTGTGTCTGTGGGCCTAAACTATGTTCTCATGTAAATAGGTCAAAATAAAGACTAAGTGTAGGTGTGAACTCCTATGACCTCCTGAAGAATCTTAGCGCTTTAATCGTTCTCTGTGTCTCTGTTCACTATATGCTCTCCTGTCTCTGAGTTCGACTGCCTTACTGGCATCATTAGCAATTCTTTATTGCCAAAGTTCTACAGATTAACTAGACGAAGAGTTCAAAAGGTTGACCAGCCGAAGCGTTCAAACAGTTAACCAGACGAAGAGTTCAAAGTGAAATTGTTAATAGAGGGAAAAAATGTAAATGCATCAGTTGTTGTTGTTGTGTGTGTATATTGCTCCTCAATAAACAACTTCCTCCTGAGGTTCTGCTGTGTCCACAAAGTGCTTATTATTGATGTGAGTTGGGTTCTGATGGTTCAACACAAAACTTACATAAAGATTTGGGTCATGTTCAAGTGTGCTCCCATGGATTAAAACTCTCAGTTTGGACAAAATGAGTCTTTGGTGATGAGCTAACAGCTAGTTTGACTTTGAACAGATCCAGGACCCTCCTGCTTCCCATAGATATCATATATAGAACACTAGATACCGCATGGCCCGCTCTCGCCTATTGGAGCTGACGAGATTTCAGGCAGCCATCTTGAAGGCGTCCACCGCTCCACTCAGCCTTATATATTTGGCTGGCACAATAAAGTATCAGCGCATTTAATCAATCATAACACGCTGAATAATAATGCTATTGTCACATATTTAAATTTTAGGCATACAGCTATTAAAACTGCATGTATAGGAATGTATAGTTTAGCATATTTAAATATTTTTTTGGTGGAATACAATACTGTACTTTAATATATGTTTAGCAAGACACAACCAAAGATGCAATTTATTCACACACACATTATACATATTCAGATACTGTAATAATACATATATATTCAGATAAGCATATATATAACTATATAAATACATACTACAGTATATATATAACTATATAAATACATACTACAGTATATATATAACTATATATATATATATATAACATATATATAATATATATACTGTATATATATACTGTATGTATAAATATATATATATATATATA